>JAANDG010000486.1:0-113779 GCA_036852015.1 Pelodera strongyloides
AAGCTGCTCCAATGCCAATTCCCCGAGAAGACGCGGTTCTCGGAGTTGAACAAGGGAGCACCCCAAGTCTCAACATATTTCTAAGCTCAAACAAATACAAAGTTCACCCTCAAACAATGCCAAAACCTGAAGCTGCTCCAATGCCAATTCCCCGAGAAGACGCGGTTCTCGGAGTTGAACAAGGGAGCACCCCAAGTCTCAACATATTTCTAAGCTCAAACAAATACAAAGTTCACCCTCAAACAATGCCAAAACCTGAAGCTGCTCCAATGCCAATTCCCCGAGAAGACGCGGTTCTCGGAGTTGAACAAGGGAGCACCCCAAGTCTCAACATATTTCTAAGCTCAAACAAATACAAAGTTCACCCTCAAACAATGCCAAAACCTGAAGCTGCTCCAATGCCAATTCCCCGAGAAGACGCGGTTCTCGGAGTTGAACAAGGGAGCACCCCAAGTCTCAACATATTTCTAAGCTCAGACAAATACAAAATTCACCCCTCACTCAGTGTTGCAAACAAATTTTCATAAAATCAAATAATGGTGCACACTAACCAAATCTATGCAGCAGCAGATGGGATTCCTCATTGGCGACAAACGGGATGGGATCTTACGTCGAGAAGATGCATCGAAGCCTCATCGTCCAACGAAGTCAATGAAAGCAAAGAATAGCAGAACAACAACGGCAAAGTACTCTCGCTCTCTGTCCTACTTCTAACTAAACCCAAAACATAATAACTAAATCTCAGATGGATCTCGACGGTCAACGTTCACCCTCAAACAATGCCAAACACCTGAAGCTGCTCCAATGCCAATTCCCCGAGAAGACGCGGTTCTCGGAGTTGAACAAGGGAGCACCCCAAGTCTCAACATATTTCTAAGCTCAAACAAATACAAAGTTCACCCTCAAACAATGCCAAAACCTGAAGCTGCTCCAATGCCAATTCCCCGAGAAGACGCGGTTCTCGGAGTTGAACAAGGGAGCACCCCAAGTCTCAACATATTTCTAAGCTCAGACAAATACAAAATTCACCCTCACTCAGTGTTGCAAACAAATTTTCATAAAATCAAATAATGGTGCACACTAACCAAATCTATGCAGCAGCAGATGGGATTCCTCATTGGCGACAAACGGGATGGGATCTTACGTCGAGAAGATGCATCGAAGCCTCATCGTCCAACGAAGTCAATGAAAGCAAAGAATAGCAGAACAACAACGGCAAAGTACTCTCGCTCTCTGTCCTACTTCTAACTAAACCCAAAACATAATAACTAAATCTCAGATGGATCTCGACGGTCAACGTTCACCCTCAAACAATGCCAACACCTGAAGCTGCTCCAATGCCAATTCCCCGAGAAGACGCGGTTCTCGGAGTTGAACAAGGGAGCACCCCAAGTCTCAACATATTTCTAAGCTCAAACAAATACAAAGTTCACCCTCAAACAATGCCAAAACCTGAAGCTGCTCCAATGCCAATTCCCCGAGAAGACGCGGTTCTCGGAGTTGAACAAGGGAGCACCCCAAGTCTCAACATATTTCTAAGCTCAAACAAATACAAAGTTCACCCCTCACTCAGTGTTGCAAACAAATTTTCATAAAATCAAATAATGGTGCACACTAACCAAATCTATGCAGCAGCAGATGGGATTCCTCATTGGCGACAAACGGGATGGGATCTTACGTCGAGAAGATGCATCGAAGCCTCATCGTCCAACGAAGTCAATGAAAGCAAAGAATAGCAGAACAACAACGGCAAAGTACTCTCGCTCTCTGTCCTACTTCTAACTAAACCCAAAACATAATAACTAAATCTCAGATGGATCTCGACGGTCAACGTTCACCCTCAAACAATGCCAACACCTGAAGCTGCTCCAATGCCAATTCCCCGAGAAGACGCGGTTCTCGGAGTTGAACAAGGGAGCACCCCAAGTCTCAACATATTTCTAAGCTCAAACAAACACAAAGTTCAACCCTTCACATCAGCTGTTGCAAACAAAATTTTCATAAAATCAAATAATGGTGCACACTAACCAAATCTATGCAGCAGCAGATGGGATTCCTCATTGGCGACAAACGGGATGGGATCTTACGTCGAGAAGATGCATCGAAGCCTCATCGTCCAACGAAGTCAATGAAAGCAAAGAATAGCAGAACAACAACGGCAAAGTACTCTCGCTCTCTGTCCTACTTCTAACTAAACCCAAAACATAATAACTAAATCTCAGATGGATCTCGACGGTCAACGTTCACCCTCAAACAATGCCAACATCAAACAATGCCAAAACCTGAAGCTGCTCCAATGCCAATTCCCCGAGAAGACGCGGTTCTCGGAGTTGAACAAGGGAGCACCCCAAGTCTCAACATATTTCTAAGCTCAAACAAATACAAAGTTCACCCTCAAAACAATGCCAAAACCTGAAGCTGCTCCAATGCCAATTCCCCGAGAAGACGCGGTTCTCGGAGTTGAACAAGGGAGCACCCCAAGTCTCAACATATTTCTAAGCTCAAACAAATACAAAGTTCACCCTCAAACAATGCCAAAACCTGAAGCTGCTCCAATGCCAATTCCCCGAGAAGACGCGGTTCTCGGAGTTGAACAAGGGAGCACCCCAAGTCTCAACATATTTCTAAGCTCAGACACATACAAAATTCACCCCTCACTCAGTGTTGCAAACAAATTTTCATAAAATCAAATAATGGTGCACACTAACCAAATCTATGCAGCAGCAGATGGGATTCCTCATTGGCGACAAACGGGATGGGATCTTACGTCGAAAATGTTGTTCTGTAAAATTTGTTTTAGTTTTTCTGGTAGTTTAACACACGGCGATTCTAATAAAAATAATCTTTTTGGTTTTCTGAGGTGGACCTCACCCTTTAAAAATTTGAAGGATTTTTTTTTTGTTTTAATTTTTTAATTTTTGATGGTTTTATCAGTTTTTTCTTTTAGATTTTGATGAATTAATTTAAGAATAAAAACTAATATTTGAATTCAAAATAATAACAAAATAATATATGGGGTCTCGATGTATGGCAAAAACAGCGCATTTTGCTTCCAAGTATCAAATGTGCATCTCGTGTACGATTTTGCATACACCTTTGAAAGTTAGAAAATGAAAATGCACCATTGATAATACTAGAGGAGGCGAAAATGCACAGTTTATGCATGCTCCCAAAAAAATAGTCCTGTGGCTAACGCCGCGGGACCATTTTTTGGCGGTCTGTAGTTGTTCTCGTGTAGTGCCAATCTACGGTAATTAAAGCCATACTTGGAAGCAAAATCCGGCAATTTTTGCCATACATCGAGACCCCAATACTTTTTGTGCGTATTTCGCTCGCGAACCGGTGACCTGACACGCCCACTACCGTACTGTTTTCAAAATCACAATATGCGCGCCCAAATGACAAACATAATGGTGAATGAGGTACCTAGTTCATAATGCAGAATAGTAATAGTGCAAGAACGGAGAGTGCGAGAAGAGTGAAAGGATTTTGAGCGCCGAACGATCGCGCACCTCCCGATGACCCGGCCGCGGTGTTCGGGCACGGCTACCGGTGAGCCGAACACACAGCACTATCCTCCCACTTGCCAACGGCAACGCGCCCCCTCCTCTGAATGGCAAAGGGCATGAATGAATAAGATCACGCCAAAATAAATAATAGAGCAAACAGTCTTCAAGAACATGAACAATAGGAATCATATAAGAAGAAAAGGATCATCTATTGAGTGAAAATAGATGAAGAGTGTAACGTGAAAAAGAATCAAAGTGGTCCACAGATAAAGGTCTGAGAAAACATAGGACAAGAAAGAACAATTTTGGTTGCTCATTCAGCTATGGGCTGTAAGTATCTGAATTCTTAGCTCTGAACTTGAGAGGTGCTAGTGGAGTGAGCCTCAACTTAAAGTGGAACGCAAAAAAAATGGGAAGCACATGAGTTGGAATTTGGAATAGCTTGGAAAACGTGTATCTTTTCAGTGTATGCGTGGTATCGGCTGGTGGTATACCAGCTAGAAAAACTGATAACACATTGTACAAATAAAAAAGAACACAAAAATAGACAATGAACATTTAGAGCTGGCACAAAATTTTCCCGGAACCAACCATTAGGGCGCGTTCGGGATTGACTTTCCGAAAGGAATCATGCAAATTCATCATCCAGGCAGGATGGACACTTTGGAAACGTTCTAATTCTCCGAGAAAACAAAAAAAAACAGTATAAATTAGCATGAAAAAGTACAAATTAGCACGGTTTGCATGCTAATTCATACTTTGTTGTCTCCCAGCATTGAAAATTTGTGCGGTTTCAAAAATTCAGCAGACGCGCGCATTTTGACTCCGCCCATTGCACGGTGCACAATTTGAAGAGATTACCACAGTGGGTCGGTGGGTGAAAAGCAGAAAGTGGCACGGTGCCAAGCGCTCCGCTTGCATACAAATGACGAAAAATCGACACTTTTCGCGAAAAGTCATTTTGCAACATTTTTTGGTCACAGAAAATTAGTTATATTAAAAATACGGCTATAGCTACCTGGTCCAGAAACCACGAAGCCCCCTAGCCACATATATTTGGAGCATTTTCGGTTAATAAACCATATGTTGAAAGTTTCTGGTTCTTCTGAATTTTCGCCGACCAATTTGCATACTTAGGTTAGTCATGAGGTGACCATTACATAAAATTAGTTATATTAAAAATACGGCTATAGATACCGGTCCAAAAACCACGAAGCCCCCTAGCCACATATATTTGGAGCATTTTCGGTTAATAAACCATATGTTGAAAGTTTCTGGTTCTTCTGAATTTTCGCCGACCAATTTGCATACTTAGGTTAGTCATGAGGTGACCATTACATACAATTAGTTATATTAAAAATACGGCTATAGATACCGGTCCAAAAACCACGAAGCCCCCTAGCCACATATATTTGGAGCATTTTCGGTTAATAAACCATATGTTGAAAGTTTCTGGTTCTTCTGAATTTTCGCCGACCAATTTGCATACTTAGGTTAGTCATGAGGTGACCATTACATACAATTAGTTATATTAAAAATACGGCTATAGATACCGGTCCAAAAACCACGAAGCCCCCTAGCCACATATATTTGGAGCATTTTCGGTTAATAAACCATATGTTGAAAGTTTCTGGTTCTTCTGAATTTTCGCCGACCAATTTGCATACTTAGGTTAGTCATGAGGTGACCATTACATACAATTAGTTATATTAAAAATACGGCTATAGATACCGGTCCAAAACCACGACGAAGCCCCCTAGCCACATATATTTGGAGCATTTTCGGTTAATAAACCATATGTTGAAAGTTTCTGGTTCTTCTGAATTTTCGCCGACCAATTTGCATACTTAGGTTAGTCATGAGGTGACCATTACATAAAATTAGTTATATTAAAAATACGGCTATAGATACCGGTCCAGAAACCACGTAGCCCCCTAGCCACATATATTTGGAGCATTTTCGGTTAATAAACCATATGTTGAAAGTTTCTGGTTCTTCTGAATTTTCGCCGACCAATTTGCATACTTAGGTTAGTCATGAGGTGACCATTACATAAAATTAGTTATATTAAAAATACGGCTATAGATACCGGTCCAGAAACCACGAAGCCCCCTAGCCACATATATTTGGAGCATTTTCGGTTAATAAACCATATGTTGAAAGTTTCTGGTTCTTCTGAATTTTCGCCGACCAATTTGCATACTTAGGTTAGTCATGAGGTGACCATTACATACAATTAGTTATATTAAAAATACGGCTATAGATACCGGTCCAAAAACCACGAAGCCCCCTAGCCACATATATTTGGAGCATTTTCGGTTAATAAACCATATGTTGAAAGTTTCTGGTTCTTCTGAATTTTCGCCGACCAATTTGCATACTTAGGTTAGTCATGAGGTGACCATTACATAAAATTAGTTATATTAAAAATACGGCTATAGATACCGGTCCAGAAACCACGTAGCCCCCTAGCCACATATATTTGGAGCATTTTCGGTTAATAAACCATATGTTGAAAGTTTCTGGTTCTTCTGAATTTTCGCCGACCAATTTGCATACTTAGGTTAGTCATGAGGTGACCATTACATAAAATTAGTTATATTAAAAATACGGCTATAGGTACCGGTCCAGAAACCACGAAGCCCCCTAGCCACATATATTTGAAGCATTTTCGGTTAATAAACAATGGGTTGAAAGTTTCTGGTCCTTCTGAATTTTCGCCGACCAATTTACATACTTAGGTTGGCCACCGAGTGACCATTACTGAAATTAGTTATATTGAAAACCAGAAGGCTATCGCCGCCTGCGGCGACTACACAGGTGATACCCTACGAATAATTGACATATAAATGGCATAAATGAATGACAAATGACATGCTACAGTACATTTTGGATCGGTTGAGTCCGTTTATGAATGTATTATCGCTGGGATAAATTATTGAACCGTGAATCACTTAGAATTTGAAATGCGACAATGTCGAAAGGACAATGAAAAAACAATAGCACATTATAATTTACGAAAAAAAATGACTCTTGGAAAATTGAGGCCGCCTGTAAAATTACTATAAAATACCCAATGCCTTTACGAAATACTACCCTGCCTTTAAAGATCGTGAAGTGACAAAGAACTTACATATAATTCCCAACCTATCTATGTTCCTTTTGGCGAAACGCTCATCCACCTTCATAATTCATAGCGAAGCGCCCAAATTTACGCTGAGTGGGAGCGTTTCGCTAGTTTTTCGCCCATGCACTCTCTCCATGCATGACAATTGACTTCCTTTCGCTAGCCGGACTCGTCGGTAATAATTGCTTAGCTGAGCGGTTCGAAAATTGCTTTCATTGAGCGATTCGCCAAAAAAGGACTGATTTTGTATACGCCATACGCGTCATTACAATCTATCTAAACACCTCCAACGAGAACTGTTGAGTTGGGCCGCATCGTTTTGTGGTTGTTTCCACGAAAAAAATTGGTACGCGCGGAACACATTTTTTCAGCGGTTGGCCAAATAGGTGCGAGAAACTCAAACGCAGTGTGTTCGATCGAACATCCACTCTTCCTTGGCACTTTGCAATTGGTGGTGGAATCTGAGTAAGCCGACGATGCCAAATCAAAGAGTGTTTGGGCGCGTATCTTGCGTCCAATAAACAACTATTTTGTTCTCACAATCAGTGTTACCGTAGTAAGCAAAAATTTAGCACAGGGAAAAATCCTCTTTCGTCCGATTAGTATATTAGTAGGACTTATTTGTACACCGGTAGCTGGGAATCTATGTAGAAGGAAGACACCATGTTTCTCTTCTAGAATGTGTTTTCTTATTGGTCGCGACAATTCTGACATGGAACAGAATTTTTTTGTTATGTTTTGTCGTTGAGTTTTTACGAAAAAACGAGGGCGTGGCTTTGAGCCTTCAGATTATTGTTTCTCAAAATGGGGAATACCTTATTACCAGACAGCTACGCCTCCGAGACGTCTTTCGATACTTATGAAACGTCTGTGAGGCGAACATTTTTACGAATGAAGACATACATTTTTTTACATGTGAGAATATTCTAATTTGAGCTGCGGCACTCTTTTATACCTGAAGCGGAACAATTTATTCGAATTATACTTCCGTAACGTAAGTGCTAACACACGCTACAGTCCTACAGTTACTCTTTTATATAATAAGAAGATTATATAAATGAGAAGAGTTCGAAGCCGGGTGATTTTTTTTGTGATAACGACCACAACGAATTTTTCTACATTTCAGACATTTGGTATAAGTGGGCAACTGTTCGCATATTTCCAAAATAAACGCAAAATGATCTATTAACATACACATTGGATTATGCGCTTCAGACGTTTCATATAAATATGCGCATTTCGAAGTATCGTTTGCATAGCATTCGATGCCTGGTAAGATATAAAGGAGAAGAGTGTTTGAAGGCTTGGATGTCCGCAATGTAAATTAGAATATCTCAAAACCGCTCTCGGTATAAAAGGAAAGTCGGTGTCAGCTTGTGGTAAAGCTATGGCTACTTTTCGAGCTCTTCAACTCAGCCCAGCCAAATTTTATTGCAAAAAAAATTGGAAGCTACGTTTCAAACGTTTCATATAAGAAGCAGTATGACCTTTTTTGTACGATCGCCTGAATAGTGGCTTCAGGCGTCAGGCGGGGATAGCCGTCTGGTAGTATATAAGCGTCACTAATTTAGCTTGACGTCAAAGTGGATATATTTCCTCTCCAAACTAAAGTCACAAATCTGAATACGGAATTTAAAACACCAGAGTTTGTAAGCTGGTCGGCCAGTTTGTAAGCTGGTAACTTTCAACGTAAAGTTTATTAATCAAAAATGCTCCAACGATATGTGGCTAGAGTGCTACGTCGTTGATAGACCGGTATCTATAGCCATATTTTCAATATAACTAATTTAATGTAATGGTCACCTTATGGCCAACCGAACTGTACAAATTGGTGGACGAGAATTTAGAAGAACCAGAAAGTTTCAACATAAAGTTTATCAACCGAAAATGCGCTAAACATATGTGTCTAGGGGGCTGCGTAGTTTCTGGGTCGGTATCGACAGCCATGTTTTCAATATAACTAATTTTATGTAATGGTCACTCGATGGCCAACCTCAGTATGGAAATTGGTCGGCGAAAATTCAGAAGAACCAGAAACTTTCAACCTATGGTTTATTACCCGAAAATGCTCCAAACATATGTGGCTAGGGGGCTTCGTGGTTTGCAGACCGATTTATATAAACACTATTTAATAAATAAATATATTTTAATATCAACTCGTAAAAAATGGCTAAAACATAAAATGGTAATGAACGCATCCCATTTTGCTCCGCCCCTTTCATGTCACCCTATCCGACCCACTGTGTACCGTACAAACACACAATTTCTTGTTTTTTTTTTCTGCTATTTGCTTTCTCACTTTTTTTTTTTTTTTTTTTTTTTTTTTTTTTTTTTTTTTATTTTATTTTTGTTCTCATTGTATACCTGTTTTCAACGCGCGCGCGGGAATGAATCCTACGCCTATTTGCCTTACTTTGTTAAAGGCTGAGCCGTATCGGTTATAACCGCACCGAAAAACGCGTGCGCATTTGATTTATGTTAAAGATGGCTTTTAATTTCAGTGTCGATGGCTACTCATGTAGTCGACGTGAAAGCGTCGGAACTGGTCGACGATGGAGAGGTTGGCGGACGCATGACAAAGCAGGAGAAGTTTGAGCTGAAAGGAGGCAGATCGTTTCCATCAAAGAACGAGCACAACGCTAGCCTCAAAAGGTGGGGTTGTGAGTTAAATATCGCCCTAGAATCATTTTATAAACTATGCAAAGACATTGGGTTCGATTCCCGCTCGTCCCCAACTTTTCGATCATATTAAACGCTTATGAAATTTGCGTCCACTTTCGCTTTTAGAATTAGAATGAGGGCGCGTTCGGGATTGCGAAAAGAAAGAAAAGAAATCAAAAAAGTAGTTCGGGATGGCCGGTCGGAAATTTAAATCTTTTCCACAGTACACATAGCCCGTGGGCACAGAGGCATTCAAATTGTCTCCAAATAGTTCTGCATATCTAAATATAAGTGGTCTCTGTGCCCACGGGCTATATGTACTGTGGAAAAGATTTACATTTCCGACCGGCCATCCCGAACTACTTTTTTGATTTCTTTTCTTTCTTTTCGCAATCCCGAACGCGCCCTGACGCTTGACCAACTGTTGTTTCAGAGCAACTTTAAAAGACGAATTTCCCAAACGTCTTCCTGTGGACGAGGAAAAGTTGAAGAAGCATATGACTGGCGCTGATTCGTTCGATCCATCCAAGATGAGGAGCAGGATTGCGGTCAAGAAGGCCGAGCGATTGAAGACCAAGTTTCAGGGTTTGTTGTCTGTTGTCTTTTGCGTGTTAGTTTTACAAGTACGTTGTCAACGTGCAGCAACCCAGTTGGCTACGCCTCACCGATTTTTTTGATGGGCTAAACCATTTGTTTTCTCGTAAACCGCCCTCACAACATGGCCATCAGATCGTCAGTGGCCGGCTACAGACGGGTTCGGTGACCTGGGCAATTATTCCGTTTTCCTGTGAACTTGGTTTCTATGTACATTAGACTAAAAGCGGTGACATTTTTTAAAATAAAAATAGCTAAGTGTTATATTGCCCAAAAAGACACCAATAAAGCCAGAACCGTTGCTGGAATACGTGGCTATTATCTGAAGTTACAGTAACATCATTTACCTCTGTGAATAATCTTAAACTGATTTACTTCAGAGCGTGCCGAAATCATTGCCCGTGCTGAGATTTTGAATAAGGAAGAAGAAGGTGGTATTGAGTGCGATGACAACGAATTTACGTACACTATCGATCAGAGGGAAATTGTGGCAAATGTGGATGTAGCGAGTGCTGAGAAGGTGCACTTTTATCCTATCTAGTATTAGAAACTAAAGTATAAGGAAACGAATGCAGACATAAACTACACAAGGTTATTTAATTCATATTAGTTCACTCATTACTAGATATAAGAGAACCATAGGGAATTCAATGCTGCTAACACCGGGCTTTCTTCAACCATAATAGAAGTTCTATGCGCAAATGTGTGAATATGTGTGAATACCACTTTATTCAGACATACAATCATCACACATAGACTTAAGCATGTAGAATCCAGGGTCCCGTTTGCTCTCGAAGTCGGGGATCTTCATTTTTAGCTCCAATCCAAGGCGGTGTCTCTTAGCCGATGTGTCCCATAGAGTGAAGTAAACGGTAGACGGTAGAAGACGGCACAGAAGATAATACAGAGCGAAAGGTCCGTCCTAAGGCTAGGCAAGGGGAGCGCCTTAACTTTATGCGCAAATGCTATATAGTCTTTCGTTTAGATGTTTGACCTGCATTTGCCGCAGTATGGACCGTACAGTGTGGACTACACCGATAACGGACGTTACTTGGTAAGCAAGAAATAACTAATTGTTTAGCTCAATATTCTATTCTGACGAGATGAACCTGGTGTTTGTTTAGTTGTTTCCATTTTGAGCTTTCATGAATGCCCTATTCGTCAAACTATTAATCGTAAATAAATTATGTATTCTTAACTTCATAGAAAAGTTGAATTCACTTTTATGTTTTGTCGTGGTCGTGTCATTTTTGGACATTCTTGCTCCAATTTTCATGTACAGCTTTGATTTAAAAACTCACGGGTGTTAGAGACTACGAATAATATAGGTCGAGTAGAGTTTAAAAGCCAAAAGTCTATAAAATCATTATAAACAAAAAATCAAATCAAATTCTGCTTTTAGTTGATTGGTGGCCGTCGTGGACACGTGGCACAGATGGATTGGCAGACAAAGAAGTTGATCACCGAGAATAACGTCATGGAGATGGTCCGTGATGTCAAGTGAGTGTTTTTACTTGTGTACTGCTGAGTATTTATAAAATACGTAAAGGTAAATGTAAGTTAAATAAGGCCGAGTAGTTGTTTGATTCACAGTGCAGCGTGATATACAATGCACATCACACTGCACTACTCAAATAAGTAATCCAATGTTTACACTTAATTGGAAGTTTGTATGGGTAACCTCAATCACAAGCGTTTTATTATTCAACAAAATACTAAAATAGGATGTTGACAATCTTTTTGTTTTTGGAAACTTTGAACTGGTTTGGTTGAACATGTTCGTTGTGTTCGATAAAGCATATTAGTATTATTATTACATGTATGATATAAGTTTGTTCCCTTAAGGTTTCTTCACACCGAGACTATGTACGCAGTCGCTCAGAAGCACTACACTTACATCTACGACAATCGAGGCGTTGAATTACATTGCGTCAAGTCAATGCACGAGGCAAACAAACTCGACTTCCTACACAGGCATTTTCTATTGGTCTCAGCGGTAGGTTCATCATTAATTTGGAGATTTTTGCATGGCATAAACTCGTTGACGCTCTGACCGACGAAACCACCATCCGAATTAGCATATTGCATAAATTTAGACGGTGGTCTTGAGCTCGCAGCCATACCACCGTCGCGATTAGAATATTAGGTATGGTGAAAATCCGAAACGTATCACAAATAGAGACAAGTTTGGGAAACACTGCATATATTCGGATGGTGGTTTTGAGCTTTTCCCGACGAGTTTTATGCAAATTTTGTTGGCCCTCATCTTCTTAATGTAGAGTAGACATTCGTGAATTTCTCGTGATTGCTGATCGGAACAAAAATTATATTAATTTTAATTACGCCACATTGTAAGTAAAAAAAAGACCATCCACATCATCTTGTAGATCTTTTCGTGGATCGATCGATCGATTAGTTCTATAATTGTCTTAATTACTGTCGCTTTCGTTTTCCCCTTGAATGTTTCCCGCCCTTTAGAGTAAGTAAGTACTTGCGTAAGTAAACAGGCTCGATTTAGCAAGTGGAGTTTTGCATATCTTAAAAATGTGTTTCTATATACTATATACTTACACTTGGCGTGTAATGATTTTATTTTATTGTATTTTTTTTTAGAGCCGAACCGGGTACCTGAACTACTTGGACGTTTCTGTTGGTAAAATGGTCACCGAAATCCCGACGAAAATGGGTGAGTGTTTTATTATTATTCTAAGAACTAACAATACGGCTGTAGTTTATCATTTACATTTCAAAGGAAGCGATCACACTGATCACAGAACCGTATGCACGAACAGCGGGAACCTCCCTGGGTGGGAGAATTTGTCTCTACGTGTCTATGATTCGTGTGGTCCCACTCTTTCTCTCACCTCCCACTGGAAGGCTGGGAACCTCCCGGTGCGTTCGTGCATACAGCCACGGATGATATGTTTATTTTTATTTTAGGGCCGTTGGATGTTATGTGCAAGAATCCAGCCAATGCCATTATTCATACAGGACACTCAGTTGGTTAGTTGTTTTCTGTCTCAGTTTATTATGCATATTTCTGTATCCTCATGTACAGTATGTGTATGTTATGTACTATGCTCAAGTGACTTCGAGACGGCACGCAATAATGCGTCGTGGCGTTTTTTTCATTAGTAATTTCATCAGTTTCTCTGATCTACTGCTCAACGTTGCATTGCAAATTAAATTGAGTTGAATGAATCTGCGTTACTAAGTGTGGATCGATCTATTTGGGTATTGAAAAAAATCTTTTACGCTTCAAGAGCGTGCACCTTTATTCAAATTCAAGGGTGAAAATACAGTTTCAATGGTTGGCTTATGACTTGTTCCGCAGAGGTCCTGAGCATTAGGCGACGAGTTCCAGATGACAAATTGCTCGACGTCTTCGGGCTAGGGCCAGGAGGGATCGCCCATGATTCCCTCGCCCGGTGGGTTTCAAAGTTGTCATGGGCCGGTATTGGTCTTGTTTGCACAATATGAATGTATTTAGGTAAAGTATGCCTGTGGGCTCCTTCTGTGCAGAAACCTCTAGTGCAAATGCAATGCCATAAATCGGCAGTTCGTGGAATTGACATTGACAGTACGGGAACCTATATGTACACAACGGGTTTGGATCTCATGTGCAGGTAAGCAACGTATCTCTTGTCTTTTTAAAGCGAAATACTGGCCGGTTTTTGAAACACATCAACCACACCATCTTTCTTATGCAGCTTATGCAAATGAACATAAATTATAATAAAAATAGAGCTAAATTCGAGTAAATTAGCATAAATACGTAGGAACTAGGAACCAAGTTAGTTGTCCACGACGCGTTTCAAAAACCGGCTGGTATTTAGCTTTAAATATATATTCGTATGTTCGGTGTTTTATCCGCGTTACCGCATAGCCGTGGCCATCACACAAATGCGCCACATGATCTCCACTATGTTAATGTCCAGACAATTTTACAACTTTTGTATTGACTGAGTGTAATAGTGTAATGTGTAATTTATTTCTTTATCTGTTGTTATTGGTTCGAAAGTTGTTATTATAGAATTTCTAGGACTGTTGAATCATTGTAATTTACACACAGGAAACTGTGAGACTTTGTTCTAATAATACACTCAACTGAGTATGGTATGTCTTTTATTGTTGCTTAGCGTGTATTCGGTTGCAATGCTAAAATTTTAAGCAAGTATTGTTTCCTTCCAGGGTTTGGGACCTACGAATGCACAAGCAACTCTTTTCTTATAAGATGCCCTCACAACTGGGACACGTGGCAGTCAGTGATAAAAGGGTGGTGGCTTGCGCTGCTGGGAATACTGTACATGTGAGTGTTTTAATATATTCCTTGATTTTGTGTATTTGGCTTTCCTTAATTGTTGTTGCGTTGCCAGTGTGAGGTTCCTATTTATACAAGGGCAGTCCTGTTGTAAGATAGCCAATAATAATTTGTCGGATAGCATATATCAATTGCATAGTTTGTTACGGCCGTAAGCTATTGTTTTTTTATTAGGATTAAGATTATTATCATTGACACCCAAATTTTGATTTTTGATTTTCTCCAGATTATATCACTTCTACTATCCTATCTATGTATATACCCTTTTAAGGTTTACCGCGACATGCACCTGGGACACTGCAGGGAGCCATATCTAGTACACAGGTATGTCAATATTATTACTAGAACATTATGCAACAGTTTCTTCAAACTCTCTCTCTCTCTTTTGTTATCTTTGTTCTCTCCCTCTCTCTCTCTGGTCTCTCTCTCTCTCTCTCTCTTTCTCTCTGTCTCTCTGTCTCTGTCTCTCTCTCTTTTGCTATCTTTTGCCATCTTTGTTTTCTCTCTTTTTCCTGGTGTATTCTTTACGGGTCTAACCTTTCCAGCTTTAATATTATCCGAAAGTTGCTATTTTATTTTAGGTGTACGGGAGTGGTGAAGGACTTCAAATTTGTCCCGTACGAAGATGTTCTGGGTATCGGACACTCTAATGGATTCTCGTCGATTCTTGTACCAGGTGAGATATTCTTCATTCTAGTGATTTGTATTTGTTTCCTTCTTCCCATTAGATCTATATTTCATGACGTCATCCCAGCATTGAAACTGTAAAAAACTTATCACTGGAGTCTATGTAAAATTGAGAATTAATGCTTTTTGTCAATCAAATTTACAATCCAACTTCCAACTGGAATTCATTGGAACATGGAACAGAAACATTCTACGTTATGAAACCAAAGTCAAAAGAGTTCTCTCCAATGGAGTAAAAAAATTAATTGATTAAATATTGATTGATAACTGGGATGGATAGTGGATTAGGGAATAGCGCATGATTTTATTTCTATATGATTGATTAGTCTTATACGGTCAATGAGCCTACTGTAGAGATCGAGATTCGGTACTGTACTTTGTATTTTCGTCTTTGTTGTAATTTCCGTGTTTTAGGCGCCGGTGAGAGTAACGTTGATATGTTGCGTAGAAATCCGTATGAGACAAAGAAACAGCGAAAGGAACGAGAAGTTAAACAGTTGTTGGACAAGGTGTGTTGTGCTCCTATTTATTGAATTTTATTTTACCGCGTTGGTACGTTAATTCAGGGTCCCAGAAAGATGTCTGAAGTCGGGTAACCTCGTGATAATCAGGGCCGTCTGACCTCTGACCAGAGTTGCCTAGAGAACGGGTAGTGAGTAGGATAGTGCGCTGGGATCAGAATTCTATATTTGTACTTTGTAGACGCTCGCGTACTTGAATTGAACTTGGTCTATCCATCGGCGGTCTTATTACACAATCCCCTCGATTAGTTTCAAAATTAACAAATAAAGGTTGTATGCAATTTGTGTATTTGTATGTTTAGATCCAACCGGAGATGATCTGCCTGGACCCGAACGAGATCACCCGTGTCAATACGGATGCACTGGAGGAGGAAATCGAAGCGAGGAAGAAGGTAGGGGATTTTGGGATTTATAGATATCAAGAGAAAAGTTGCCAACCAAGTCAGCACCATGGCATAAACTCGTTGACGAACTGGCCGACGAAACCACCATCCAAATTAGCGTATTGCATAAATTTGAATGTTGGTATTGAGCCCGTAACCATACCACCGTCGCGATTAGAATATTAGGTATGGTGAAAATTAGAAACGTTTTGAAACACTGCATATATTTGGGTTTTGAGTTTTTCCCGACGAGTTTGTTCCCTAGTCAGCATCAAGTAAGTGCCCACTTGACTTGAATCATCTCTGAAATTACTGTAATTTGAATTTAACAGTTTTATTTATCATTTAGTGCCTAGTGGCCTGGCTTTTAACTTTATTTAGCACCGCAATTTTTTTGGTAATCTCGTTACTTTATTTAGTAGCATACAAAGAAAGGCCCGAGGGCACTGGGCGTTTGCCCAGGGGCCTCGGGCCTTTTCTCTCGGGGCCGGGCCTCGGGCCTGTCACCTTGTATAATTGTTCAATGTTCACTTCCTTCAGCTTGTCTGGATGTCGAACCCGCCAATCGAATTCACAGCCAGAAAGAGGAAAGGAAAGCGTTTCCAGATGCAGGTTGGTTTTTTGATTGAATGTTTGCAATTTATGCTATTTTGAAGAATCCATTATGGGATCATTGAAGTGAATAAGGGCGCATTCGAGATGGACATTTTCCGGAAAAGAAAAGAAAAAAGTGGTTCGAGATGGACACCCAGAAAAAAATAATACACGCAAAATAATTGTCGAAAATGCAATTGAAACTAAAATCAATCGATCATTTGCATGTGTATGCGTGGCAATTGCATTCTTTTCTGGTGAAATCCATCTCGAACCAAAAGTTTTCTTTTTCTTTTCCGGAAATCTCCATCTCGAATGCGCCCTAAATAAACAATTTCCACTAAGGTGTACGACTCACATAGAATTGTATTTTTTTTCAGTCAGTTTAATCCGTTTAGTAGTCTAGTAGTTATCATTTGATCATTGTCATTGATTGCGGACTTGTTTTACTCTTTTGTAGTTTGAGCGTGCAATCACATGGTTCTGCTTTACACAGACACAGCTTTACGAGGAACACGCCTTATTATACTTAGTCTTAGTCCAATCCTAGGTCCAATACTGGTCCAAACGTCTTGTCCAAACATTCGCTTTAGTCCAATGTCCAATCCTAATATTTGCAGCACATTCGCGAGGGTCAAGTCAAAGAGAGACTTCGCGCGGACAGACGAGAGGAGAAGAGAAAGGCTATGGACGAGGTGGGGATTCTTTATATTTTATTTGTTAATTTTTCTTTTGTTAGTGGTACCCATTGTATCAAAACGTGTTCCAGGGTAGTTTTGTAGTTTGTAGTGCGTATAATTAGTAATTTACTCTGCTATATTATTGTGACCTTATTCTCACTTTCGAAATCATTGGTGAAAAGTGAATATATAACACGTGTGAAATATTACTCTAAAGATTACAACGAATCGTACAATTCGAATCGCTACCTAGCAGTGTTAGTCCCGTCAGAAATGTAACAACTGAATATAGACCCACAGGTGTATGATATAAAACGCTCGGGTATATGTTATTTACATTCTTTTAGTTCATCCCTCAAGATCAACGCGAAGTCGTTGGTGCTTCACATGTATTGGATCGATTTTCCGGCGGAAAACGTTTCAGGAAACAGAAAACGGATGCGGAGGAATAAGCACTTTCTATGTTTTTGTGAGACTCGATATTTGTTGTTGTTGAAATGTTTAGTAGGATTTTTGAAAAAACTCTCAGCCATGTTTTTTGTTTATGTTTTAGACGTTTTATTTAGATGATGAGATACATAGAAAAGTGAATTAGTAAGAGCTCATATAGAAAAACATCGATGCAGATTGATACAGTTTTTGTCAGTTGTTCAGACTGTTATGTTTCACCGAGTTGATAAAAAAGACTGAAGTTTGGTTATTGAATGGTCCTAAGTTTGATACATCCTTGTTAGCATCCTTGTTACCGTTTGTCGTTGTTGTACTGTTTGTTGTTAAATTTGTTGTTGATTTTTGTTGAACGGTTACGGTGTACATAAAAGTACAGTAATCAAAGGGTGAAATGGTAAACCGATAGCAGACTGTGTTTCAGACCGATATCGATAGCAGATCCATTTTCTCGTCCCTGTTTTGTTTTTCTGAAATAAAACAATTTTTGGTGTCCCTCGTTTGACGTTTCTTCTGAATTTTTGTTGTTTCTACACGAATAAGCTTGAGCAATAGAATTGTCAATATTGTAAAGTACCTGAAAAACGCAACGATATTTCACGGCAAACAGTTCGGTCAGGTACCGTAGTCAGAATGTCATAAAGGTTAAAGTACGTGTTTACGGTTTATATCCATCCATTTGCGTTCTTTCTCTACGTATTAATTGTTAAACGAATGAAAAACATTCCTACCGTTATAACAAAGCGTTACCAAGACTTCAATCAACACCCTAAAAGAGCAAAAATTGATCCTGACTACGGTACCTGGCCGAACACTTTGCCGATTAATAACTCTGCGAGTTTTGGGCGTAAAGAAATGGGGTTTTCACAGTAAAATTTTTGCAATTCCGGACATTCTGTGCAAGTAAATTGAGGAAAGCTTTTTTCTCGTGGGCCTCTCCCTTTATTTCTTAATCACAAGCTGTCAATGAGAAAGGTTACTTTGTCCATGACAGACCATCCGGTTAAATATTAAACATAAGATGACATATGAATGCTTACATCATAACCTATATTAATTATACATACATTCCAGAGCGATCCAGTGACACAGTACAAGAGGCGAAGTAGAACATCCATAGATCTTCGGAGGGCGGCCGCTCTACCTTTCCAAACTCTTCACAACTATATTTTTCTTGAATAAATCTGTATCATGCGTACTGTTGTTTTACGCAAATTATCACTGGTTCAATCCACCCACCTTATGTGTATAATTTATTTGATCATTTCTAATACATGCGACAACGGTACAAAATAAACCAGAAGATAATAATAACAACGCATTCCATACATATCAACAATAGGTTGCCCTAAGATAATGGGCTTCACAACACACTATGCTAATAAGGGACCAAATATTATATAAACACATTAAAATAACATGTAGTAAAGGTAAAAGCAAAATTTTAGTCGTAAACTTAAAAGTTAGGTTGCGTACCTAGATAGTGCCGGCCAGTACGCATTCCAAATTTTTTGTGAGACAGCGCCGGAGTTGGACAGAAATAAAACAGAATGAAAAAGAATAGATTGGTTGATAACCTCGCTAGCAAGTAGACTTTGCTCAAACTTTGTTAGCGCCTTACGTTTTTTTTTTTTTTTCAAAGACTTTCGAAAAACGGAATAAAATAGACCACGTACTTGTGGTGAACCTTTAAGTACGACAGGCATACGTTGTTGGACGCTGAATTTCCAAAGTAGTCTATTTCTGTACATTTGCATACAACACATCATGAGAGGGTCGTCGAAGATTTTTGTGAAGGAGAGGTCGGGCACTTGGTGCCGGGGGGCAGGACGAAGGCACGATCTCGTCGTAATTAACCATAGCGTATGCAACATCTAAACAATCAATATGTATGCATAGTGGGAGAAGAAAACCAAGGTCCAACCTGGGTCACAACATAGCGGGTTCCGGATTTATTGAGCGGGAAAAAAACGTTTTTTTTTTTTACACTAACGAGCCTCCTCCTTTAAGTCTGTCAGTTCGCCATTTTGCATTATGTCACTCGCAGACTTCGTGCAGTACGGTTTACGTTACATCGTTATGTTAGAATATTTCAGCCACATAATCTGACAATGGGTATTTTCTGCCTAATTGTAAGGCTTTGCTCGTTTGTCTGACCTTTTAATAAAACAGGCTCAAACGAACCTTTTTCGTCCAGTATTGGTACCGGTCGGCGAGTTAATCGTTTAAATTGCAAATAACGTAAGTCGCTGAAAACAAAAAAAAGTATAGCAGAGTCATCTCGAAACAGCAACAACAAGTCTCGCTCATCTTATCAACACGAAACTCTGAGGGTGCGAAGCAAAAAAAATCGGGTGCGCCAAAAATCTCGTCGCGCATCTCGCCCAGACTCTGGCCAGATTTTCGCCAGAGCATCGAGTCGATTGAGCACTCTTTCGCGAAAGCCTGGCGAAGACAGGGCATAGCGCCACGCGTTATATCATCGCGCATCCCCTTTTCGCGCCCGGGTTTCGCCGTGCACGCAGAGTTTCGTCAGTGACAAGGTGCCACAGAATTATTCACATATATAGATAAAGGAGCCACACGGCGCAGAATGCATCGGGAAATTGAACCATGCTGCAAATTCAATATGTCTGGGCGAGGTTCCCATCTTTGTGTATTATGAGATGAAGTAAAACTCACGCCGCATTTGGTTCATCAGGTATTTCCTGTCCGTTATTTGTTCTTCTGCAGTGGACGACGCAGCACGCTAAAAGAATACCGGCGACCACGAAGACAAGCGCAGCCAATACCTAAAAGATTAGTTTGGGGTCAGGCCCATTTCAGGTAACATCTATTTATATAACTATATCTGATTCTCCGTAATCAGCGTGAATGGGTGTGACAAGGCGATAGATTGTTGTGTATGACTGGCCATGGTAAATTGCTGAAAACTGCGTGATATTGCGACCGAAAATTGGAAAAAATGCATCCTACCATATTTGGGACGGTCAGTCTGATGGAGTCGTCAAAAATAGGGGTTACCTGAAATGGGCCTGACCCTTTAAAAAGTGAATATTGGTGAGCTCTATGTTTTTTTTTCATTTCTTTCCGCTACGACCGTTTTGTGACTGTCCGATAAACATTTGCATAAAAAAACCGGAAATGCGCCAGTCTCAACAATATCGAAGTAACTGTGGCAAGAACTTGCTGGGAGATTTGACTCCCCTGCGACGCTCCCCCATGCTATGTACCCGCTCGTCCCTCAAACAATGACCGGCTACACTACATATCGAAATATTGCATTATTATATTATTATTACTTCCACTTTCCTGTGCTATAAAACTAGTTTAGATCAAGAATCCAGAAAAAGAATGAGAAGAAAACATAATCACCGCGTCCACTATCCCAACCGGCCAAGAATTTTCGCGTTGCTTTTTCTCATCGTCGTGAACTAAACGGCAAAGCATGTGTGCTAACAATAAGAAACCTAAACTGAATAAGAAACCCAAATCCCCCACAAAAACGGAAACTTCAGAGGCAGAGGGGCCTCTGATGAAAAATCTATATAAAAAAAAAAGAAACGCTAAAAATACAATCGTGATCGTCTCTAAATACATAGAAATCTAACTTCTCTGCTTGCAATCGGGTCCCGTGTATCCAGTCTCACAAATACACTCTCCCGTTACAGAATTACATGTCACATTTGAAGAATTCCCGCCGATTCCGCTGCACTTGTCACATCGTTTCGAACACTGAATATGCTTATATTCATAACAAATATGATGAACATTCACTAACAACATATATATACCAGCCGTTCGAAGAGCCCTACGGGCTCTTCTCCGACTGGAGGAATCGGCCTTCGGCCGATTGTTTCCCTATTTAAAAAATAATTGCTACAATAAAAAGTTAACTCTCGGCTCTTTCTCCTCCCCACACATACGTCTCTGATTGTGGAAACGTATAATAATCAGTTTGGATCTCCACTCGACTAATGCTACCATGCAAATTTGCCATTGAAGGTGTTATATATTGGGCAGAGGATTGTTCTTGTGATAAGTAGCATAGCTCAATAGGTAGAGCGTTGGACTACGAATCGAGAGGTTGTGCGCTGCTGTGGGTTCGAATCTCGCCAGCAGCAAAGATTTTGTATGCTCTATGCCAATAGAAAATTTTCTTTATGAACAGGTTTCGTTATGTTCACACAAACAAAAAAGTAAACTCTTCTCCTTTATATAATAAGATATGTATATATTCACTTTCGAAATAAAATAATGGCCCAGACACAGAGAAACCATGAGTAGTAGTGTAGCAGGTCATTGGTTTCAACGAAAAAGAAAGCATTTGTTGGTGACCGGTTACTGGCCATTTCATGACTATGTGTGGTCTGTCCCACAAACCAAATGATTCCTCGGTTTCCTGTGTAGTGTTCTGTCTGTGTAGTATCTCAGTTTCCGACACACAGAGGCAATCGCTATTAGTATTTATGTTGCACTTTCGCATGAATTCGCACACGAAACTGTCGTCCATGTTAGCACAATTTCACACAGTGATATTTTCCCACACGAAGTACAAAGCACACACACACACACCTGTGTGACGTGCTTCGTGTTGTGCATATACGTAGTGTAACATTGATGTAAAATTTAAAAACGAACATGGATGGCACTTTTGAGACGAAAGCGCGCGAAGGTGCAAATACTGTATGAAGGCTGGCTCTGCTTGAATGATTGCGTTCAAAGAAATAAAAAGGCAAACCTGATGTCCAAAGAAACCTCTCGGACACCCTTTCTCGCATTGATTTCCCATCCATCCGATGCAAATACATTTTCCAGTCGCCGGGGCACAAGTATTCTCATTGAAACATGAACATTTTCCCATGCAATTTTGTCCCCATAACCCTTTGTCGCAATTACGCTCGCATAGAAGCCCCTAAACAAAACACATATTATAATAGGTTGCAGCGGAGCGTGCTCGCGCAGGACGTCTCCCTCTCCTTTAGAGCCGAACCCAATTGATGCGGTATAACGGCCGCTTTTGAAACAAATATCCAGCTGATCATACCGCGTTTACTCGAGGAATTTCGTTGTGAAACCAATTACCAGAAACCAAAATGCGGTATAACGGCCGCTTTTGAAACAAATATCGGACACTGATCGTTTATGTAACTAACTGAGCTCCACATCCACTGCGGGTTTTTTTCGCTCTAATTCTACTCGTTTACTGCAAAATACTGCAAAAAACGGCCGAAATGTCGCTTGAAAAGCTAGCTGACCGTGTATCCAGGCTTGCATAGACATTTTCCACTCACAGCATCGCAAGCTGCCCCATTTTCACAGACGGGACAAACAAACTTACAGTCTTGTCCGAACTTGCCCTGTAAATATCGAAAAACGGATAGCTACATAGTTATATTTCCACTCTACCTAGTCGTATAAATATTTTTTTTCTTATAGGTTTTAGGTGTACGTAATATATTATCATCCTAGCCTGAATGCATACGCGTAGGGCACGCAGAAATAAAACTGTGTATTTACATATATTTTGCCATCTGGAACTCGCCGCCCAACATTTGTTTTACGCTTCAAAACGGTGGGTCCTGAGCAGTAGGCGACGAGTTCCAGATGGCAAATTGCTCGACGTCTTCGGGCTAGGGCCAGGAGGGATCGCCTATGATTCGCTCGCCTGGTGGTGGTTTCAAAGGTGTCACGGGCAACATGCAAACTTTGAACTTTGAATTGAAACCCCCTAAGGTGCAATATGGCGTCAAAATGTCGCACTCCAAATACAGTATACGGAGGGATGCGTACGCTTTTTTCATACGCGTTGCAACGGGCGGCGCAATTTCTGCCGCAAATTCGGAATTCGCTTGGCCAGTGCTAGGTTTTTGTGCATTGTCCCTCCCGCCCCCGTGCCCTTATGTGTGTTTTCCATCACTTAGGGCCCCTTTCGTACTGTTCTGCTGCTACCATTTTGGAACATGTCTCGTCACACTCGGCGGAAGCTACCAGACCAAGGAATCCATTGCTCTGCCCTATACACGCAAGGGAACATGGATTCAATGTTCAATATGGAGATTCGTTATCGATTACTATTATAAGTTGGGAATAAGCTCCAGATTTTTACGTACTCTTCTCGTCGGGCATTCGGTGCCTACAATACGTTGTAATCGTTGTAAAATCTATAGCTTTTTGGAATTAAGGCTCAATTACGCAAATATTGTTTTCCGTTGACCCAAATACCACGAAACACCGGTTGGTGATTGCTCATTGTTTCACTGTATTGTTGCTCAAGTTGCCTGATATTTGTTATTTTGAACCGAATTTTGGATAAAAGACTTGTTTGTTCCGTTCCCCATTATGAATTGGAACTGCTGTATACGTTCCCCATTCTTATCGATTGATTCGCCGACAACCCAAAACAGTTTCACGGAGAAGAGAGAAAGATGAGGGAGAGAGAGAGAGAGAGAGAAACGGCGCGATGTGAAAAGCGTGGACAAGAGAGCGCGAGAGAGTGAGAAAAAATGAGAACGATAGGAGAGGGAGGCTTACAATTAGAGAGAAATAGTAGGAATAGCGAAAGTTATCTTGTTACCTTTATAGAAATTCCTTTTTAAATAACAATCGGCCAAGGCCGCTTCGTCCTGTCGGAGAAGAGCCCGTAGGGCTCTTCGAACGGCTGGTATTTTAATAACCTGGGTACGAGAACGTAATATCTACAACAACAAATTTGAACGTGAAACTAACCGGTTCGCACTTTTGTAGACAGAATTGGCCAGAAAATCCCTCCTTACACTTGCATTCGCCACTTCGTGGATCACATTTTCCACCATTTTGACACAGACACCGTTGAGAACAATTGACACCAAACGCTGTGCCATCACATTCTTTTTCGCACTTTTCGCCCGTATAACCTGAAGATACAACACGGTCGTATGGGTGTAAACCGTCGCTGGCCCATAACCAAATGTTTTTTACCGAAAAAACTTCTGTTGACTGGCTTGTGACTGGTTCTTGACCAACTGATGACGGATTTCGATGAAACTTGGTCATGGGTTGGTCACCAAACGGGCAGGCCCCCCTCGAAGCCTCGAAAAAACCAGTGAACCGTATCCAAGTGGGTTCATCCATTTTCTATGCACCAAGCAAGGTCTACATGAACAAATGACACACGTGACAGTTGCAAAATGCGAGTGATTTGACAAGGCTAAATGCATGTAAAACATAATAAGCGGCGGTGCGTACCTGTTGGGCAAAGGCAGACTCCCGATTTGAGATCACAGTGGGCGCCATTCTTGCAGTCACATGATTTTTTACAATTCGGACCCCGTGTGCCGAAGGTACAAGCTAAAGAAGGCAATAAAATAAATAATAAAATAAACGTTTTACGCTACAAGAGCGCGCTCCTTTATTCAAGGGTGGTTCAATACAGTGTTTCAAAGCCTATGGCTCGAGTTGTTGAGAAAGAAATAAAATACCATGTATACATCTTTAAACGAGGCTGGCAAATTGCCAGATATGCCCTGACGCCCCGACACTCTAACGCTCAGATACCGTATCCACTTGTCGATATTCGTTGTTTATTTTTTTAGGCTGTTGTTGTGTTGTAGCGGTTTTTTTCCCGTTGTTGTTGCTGTATTGATTTTGCCGGTATTTGACACCATATATTTCGTTGTTACCCGATAATGTCTGTTGTTCCTGCACATTGATACTCTTCTCGCGATTATCCATTGTTGTTATCGTGGAATACGTACACTTGGGAATACGTACCCGGTCGAAGAGTTGGTAAATTCTAACCCGTCAATTGACCTATCCAAGTGTACCGTTCTGCTCATTGTTGCTCGATATTCCTTTACTCACTTAATATTTTGTCAATT
The DNA here is from genome assembly GCA_036852015.1 of Pelodera strongyloides. Taxonomy (NCBI): domain Eukaryota; kingdom Metazoa; phylum Nematoda; class Chromadorea; order Rhabditida; family Rhabditidae; genus Pelodera; species Pelodera strongyloides. Next base: position 25,384 of record JAANDG010000486.1, read on the forward strand.
AGTGTTGTGTTCAGTGTTACGATTCGCGGTCCTTCCTGACTTCGATTGTTGAAGTTGGAAGATTGATATATTGTTTGTATTCGAAATCAAAACGTGCTAACAGGCAGGACCGTTGTCTTTATTGTGAAAGTTGCGATATTGAAATTTGAAAGAAAAAGTTGAAAGTAAAAATTTGTTATTTGGAAGTTGTATATTGATACTTGAACGATTGATCTTTTCGTGAAGATGCTATTTTCGTTACATAGTGATCCAGTTGTCCCAAGTCGGGAGCTGGAAAACCCTAACTCTCGGCCGCAGAGGTCCCGAGCAGTGTAGGCGACGAGTTCCGTATGACAAATTGCTTTTTTTTCTGAGGATCTTCTTTTGCGAATAACTTCTCCCAATTTTGCATATTATACAAAACGGTTTTCGCAGCATTTGAGTATTCCGTAGATTTATCACAGAAAAATTTGGGGAATACTTTTTGTACGTAGGCCTGGTCCAATTAAATGGACGGAAAGAGTGGTTCTTCTATGTTGACTGTGTGAGCAGCAACCCAGCCATCGGTGAAAATTATTAATCTACGCCTTGCCTAAATGCGCTCCTACAAAAATCTTTTATCTTCAATTGCGTGCACCTTATTCAAGGGTGAAATACAGATTCAATGCTTATGACATATTCCGCAGAGGTCTGAACAGTAGGCGACGAGTTCCAGATGACAAATAGCTCGACGACTTCGTGCTATTCTTGCATATAATGCATGGGAATAATGCATTACCCAAAAATACTTCCTTCAAAAAACGGCTGTTACACCAGAAATATTAACAGTTATCTTACAAACATCGCAGGTTTTTCCTCCATATCCGCGTTCACAATCACATTGATTAGGTGCCACGCAACGGCCATATTTACATGGAGGACTGCAGTTGACTGTAAATAAGAAGCAAATTATCCCAAGCAAACGGCACGCTTTATTTATAATACTTATAATGAAAAGAATATGATAATCAATAGAGAGAACGAGAGACAGGGGCAAAGGAGAAAGGCAGAGGGCAGAGGTAGTGGTAGCGATCAAGGAGTCAATTGGCGTGCAGGCGGCGTGGAAAAACGTAGCATGCCATTAGCTTCTGATGTGTTTGCCCGCCGAAACCACGCTGCTTGCATTCCGTAAAGACGTAAAGTTGACGCTTGCACGCCGTACTCACGGAATTTCGCTCCAGGCCTTTCGCGTGCATGCAGCATGAGACCAGCGGGCAAATTCATAAAAATGTTCAAGTAAAAATTCAAGTAAAATTAATAAAAACACAACGTACACATAAGGGCCAAAACGGAGACCGCGTGCAGCGCAGGTTTTTCCTTCATATCCGGGGTCACAATCACATTGGTTAGGCGCTACACAACGACCATTTTCACATGGAGGCTTGCAATCGGCTGAAAGTCATATAATGAAAAGAATATGGTTATGAGAATAGACTAGAGGTAGAGCTAGCAAACAATGAGGAAATGGGCGAGCAAGCAGCGTGGAAAACGTGCCAATAACGCAGTTTGCACGCCATTGCTTCGGTGAAAGCTTCCACGGAATTATGATTGTCGCAGCAATGTGGTCTATTGCACTATTGCTGCCTAGTGATTGTTGAACCAACAACTTCTGAAGACAAGAGAAATGTTCAAGTAAAATGTAAACTAACGTTTACAAGTGTTTTTCTCCGTCTTGTAATATCCGTCACAGCAAGTTCGCACAAAAACTTCGACTCTCTTCAATTTTCGCGCGTATGACATTTTGTACTCTTTACTGTAAAGTTTTTGATGAGCTATTCTTGGATCAGATGTTCCTTTTCATTTTTCGTTGTAGATTTTCTATGGCCCCTTGCTCTATAGTCGGTTCCTGTCGGAGCTCTGCCAAAGTAATACGGTAAAACACTTCAAACAGTCGTTGGAATTACAATCAAAGTCAAAACCGACCTTTCCACATTGCACGTGGGCCCGTCAACACATTTAGGGCGGAAAACTTTCTGTATCACGTAACGATCCTCTCTAAAAGCGTGAAACAGTCCAAACATACATACATTAGACAAAGGCATAAAATGTCTGATCTCCATTTAAATCCAGGAAAAGGTACTCTTCTATCAATAGAAGGGGACGTCCGCAGTTAACAAAGTGTAGAGCTTTAAAGGATTCCGAGAAGACAAATGGTTTCTTTACACTACATTCCGGAAAGACATGCTTTACAAAGCAAAAGCTTTTAATTGGAAGGTGTAAATCAATATAAAACTATGCATTCTATTAAAATTTTGGTTCGTAGTAATGAATTCGTAGTTTTATATTGATTTACTCCTTTGAATTAAAAGCCTTTTTGTATATGCCAAAAAGAATCTATTTGAGCACTTCATTATAGTGTGCCTCCTCCTTTAAAAGCTTTTGCTTTGTAAAGCATGTCTTCCGGAATGTAGTACCATCATCTCTCGATAAAAGGAAACCATTTGAGCACTTCATTATCGTGAGCCTCTCCTTTAAACGTAAAAACTCCCATGGTATTAGAAATCACGTGTTGAAATAAAAGCTGATTTTTGTCGTTTAAACACGTGTTGAAATAAAAGCTGATTTTTGTCGCTTAAACAACGAGGAAATACAAGAATTACATACAACCAAGTAAAAAAGGTTGAAGGTAGTTTAATAAATAAAATATACAAATACTATTAAAACACACGTGATCGGATTTGTGCAAACATGTCTCCCTGTTGGTTCATCGTCTTTTGCGCTACCGGCGCCGATCACAGTAAAAAGTAATACAACGCTTACTAGACGGGAATGCAGGTTGTTCAATCTTGCTTTCGACATTTTACCTAAATTATTGTATAGAACAATACTAAATGAAATAAAATGCAACCGACGATCTTAGGTTAGGACGTTAGAAAGCAGTAGACCATGACTGAGTTATAGTAATGAAAGCGAGAATATGAAAGTAGAATGTTGTTAAAAAGTGTTTAAAGGATCCCAGTCACTACAAAAATCATCATTTTGCTTCCAGCTTACTTGAATTTAGTAAAGAATAGAGACAAATACTTTACCAAAAACGAATATTTGAATTCCAACTCAGGGAGTGAACAAGTAAAAAAGTAGTTTTAGTTGTGTTAAGTGACAGACGATGGTATTAAATTCCGAAGACATGCTTTACAAAGCAAAAGTTTTTAATTGGAAGGAGTAAATGGAATTCAGTAATTTATTCCATAGTGGGCATGCAAATTTACAAGGTCAAAGTATTTGTCCAAAATTTTAATAACTATTTTACTCCTTATTAAAAGCTTTTGCTTTGAAAAGCATGTATTTCGGAATTTAATACCATCATATTTCGATAAAAGGAAACCATTTGAGCGAGCAAAGCAAAATTCGTGTAAAGTGCCTCTATTTTTGGAGTGACTGCGATCCTTTAAGAACGTTCAAAAACTGTTTAAAAACTAAAAACGAAAGAGGGGGCTCATTTGTTCGAATCCGTTCCTCTGGGCAATCATTTTGTAGGCTCTATTGTCGAAAAACTTTACGAAAGGGCTCCGTTGTTTACAAAACCAAAACACGGCTTCAAACTCTTCTCGTTTATACAGTAAGATGATGAGCTGAAGTCAACGGCAAAGTATCTGATTACGCGGCAAGAGGTACAGTATCTAAGGCTCACACGGGTAAAAAAGTCATCTTGTTAGGGCCAGGCCCCAGCCTGTGTTTGCTTTCTCCTTATTACTTTGGCTTTTGTTTCGTTTTGTTCACTCTCATGATAAAGTTTTCTATAAATTGACTGTCAGTCTCAATAACAGGCTATCTAAAAACTGTCGACAACAGGGAAATGCAACATTGCCAAGGACGCATCCAGTTGAATTACAGCGACTACAGCGAATAATTGATAGTAACGCATGTCGCTTCGGTTGTATGTAACTCATTATTAACAAACAAAAACTAGTAACTTATGTCACTTAGATTGTATATAACTCATTGATGGTAACTGCGTATTCAGGTGGCCAACGCTTGATTAGTAGTAGGTAAAGCGTATGACTTGCAGACGTGCTTTGCAAGTAGAAAATAAAACGAAAATATGTTTTGTCACGGTACGCCTTTTGTAGACCAAGTTGTACTACTTAATGCAATGTGACAAATATCACCAATACGCAAGAATAATATGACTCATTCGAACATTGAGAAACAATTTGATATGCGAATCGGAAAAATAACCCTGACATGCCCAGTCCTGTTTTTCTCGCAGGCTTACTGTTGCCACAACGGAAGTCATTCTCGATCGCGTTTAAGGAGAAAAAGTTTCCCTCGATTTACTAGCGAAAAACGTCTGCAAAATTAACGTCAGAGAATCGCAGAGTTAGTCATTCCCTTCGGCGTTCAATCTTGTTGTTAGTCAGGAACTGGAAAATTTGCTTATTAATCTAAAATACACCGGCAATCGCCAGAAAACGGTCCCTTGCTCTTCGAAGCGACAATACCACCGAATAAAGAAGCAACAACACGATAAATTGCAAGAAGGAGAATTATCCATTATCTGATTATCCCGAATCCTGTTCAACACAACTTTTGTGCACCCGTGACGCGCCGCCCTAGAAGGGGTGCACCGCACCGCTGTGACCCTCCTGTGTGCTCGGACGCGCAGCGCGTAGCAAATTAGAGTGTGCGCATTTTGCTTGGGGCGCGTATTGAGCATGGTGATGCGGTAGTTTGAAGTCTACATGGCCTTCGAGTAGGTGCGCAGCCCCAACTCCACGAACTCCCTGACGCGTGCACAGCGCATCTGTGTATCAGCTAGCAGACACCCGACTGCTCGCCGTAGTCTTGCCGCTTGCATGCCAATTTTCACGTTGCGAAAGAGAGAACGCACTCAGTGAACTTAGTACAATATTTCTTCACAATCTTTATTTTATTTACAAATGACAATGAATAAGAAAAAAATAGTGTCTCATTTATTTATTTATTTCAGAAGGACAACTCGCTTCACTACTACACGCCTTTTGATCGAAAACGACACATTCTTCACGGAAAAATACAATGATTAGATGCTAAACCAACATTAATCCATATCTCCTCTCCACAGTAAATGTCTTGTTAAACCTTTAAAGGAGGAGGCTCACGAGAATGAAGTGCTCAAATAGTTTTCTTTTATCGAAAGAGATGGTATTAAATTCCGAAAGACATGCTTATAAAGCAAAAACTTTTAATTAGAAGGAGCAAATCAATATAAAACTATGAATTCTATCAAAATTTTGGGTCGTAGTAAATAGTTGATTTCCATAGTGGTCATGCAAATTTTGTGCTGGCTTTCAAAAGACTTGTAAATTTGCATGTTTAGCTTTGAAGTCTACCTTGCATACGATAGGTTATTTTATTTGACTTCGAGTTCCTTAGATTAATTAATTCCTCCAAACTAAAGCGCTGAACCTTATAATGCTTGTTTTTGGAAGATAAACCCATCATCCTTCGATAAAAGGAAACTATTTGAGCACTTCATTCTCGTGAGCCTCCTCCTTTAAGCCTTAAGACGCTTAGCTTGTTTCTTAAAGGGCCTGGGGCACATTTCAAATGACCCCTATTTTTGATGATTCCATCTGATTCTCCATGTGAACCCAATTAGGGCGAAGGGGCGTGACAACTGCGATTGATGAATACTGCGTAAATTGTTTGGAAATTGGAAAAATATCGTCCTCTACTACATTTGACATGGAGTATCAGGTGGAATCATCAAACATAGGGGTCATTTGAAATGGAACTGACCCTTTACTCGCAAGAAGACAATGAGAAAGGTTATTTTGTCCATGACAGACCATCCGGTTCAATATTAAACATAAGATGACATATGAATGCTTACATCATAACCTATATTAATTAAGCATACATTCCAGAGTGACCTCGTGACGCAGCGTAAGAGGCGAAGTAGAGACATCCATAGATCTTCCGAGGGCGGTCGCCCTACCTTTCCAACTATATTTTTCTTGAATAAATCTGTATCCTGCATCTTGTTGTTTTTACACAACTTATCACTCTTAGCAGCTCGTTCAATCCATCCACCTTATATATACAATTTATTGATCATGTGTACTACATGCGTATAACAACAACGGTACAAAACATAGACTAAGATAGTGGGCTTGATAACACACTATACTAATAAGGGGCCAACTATATCTTATATAAACACGTTAAAATAACATGTAATAAAGATAAAAGCAACATTTTAATCTTAAACTTAAAAGTTAGATTGTCTATCTAGGTAGCGCAGGTTAGCGCGCAACTCCCAAATTTTTGTGAGACAGCGCCGGAGCTGGTGATTGGCTGCAGAAACCGCAATGTCGTCCACGAGTAGTTGATTATTATTAATGCACACGGTCCCTTGTTAGTATGATGGTGTCCTTACCGCACCAACATCTTAGGGTACCTTTTGGTTTACGAGCTAACAGCAATACCCCGAAACTTTCTTCTTTGTTCCTAACTCGTTGATCCAATAAACATTATTATTATTAGCTCTCCATGCTGACCAAGGAATCAAAATAAAACACAGTGAATTATTGAATCGAATAAGAATAGGTTGGTTGATAACCTCGGTAGCAAGTAGACTTTGCTCAAACTTTGTTAGCGCCTTACGTTGATTATTCTTTTTCAAATACTTTCGAAAAACTTTATACAATAGTGGTGGACCTTTAAGTACGACAGGCATTACGTTGTTGGACGCTGAATTTCCAAAATAGTCTATTTATGTACGTTTGCATACAACATATGAGAGGGCTATCGTCCAAGATTCCTTTCCGAAACCGGGTGTTATATTACTTCAATTAGTTGCTAAACTGGGGAGGGAAGACACTTTGGTGGGAAGGAGAGGTCGGGCACTTGGTGCCGGGGGGCAGGACGAAGGCACGATCGCGTCGTAGTTTATCGTAGCGTATGCATAATCTAAACAATGAATATGTATGCAATTGGCTCAATGATGAATGTAAGAAGGAAACCAAGATCCAAGCTGGGTCATCATAGCGGGTACTGGATATATTGAGCAGGGTGTTTTTACACTGAGGAAACACTAGTGGTGCGATACCGTGCTGGAAAATTTCGCGCGGTGACAGCGAAAATGTACGCAAAAATAGATAAAAGTTCGCGAAAGATTGTCTGACCATTTAGCAAAAACAGGCTCAAACAAACCTTTTGGTGTTGGTAGCGGTCGGCCAACTAATCGTGTAAGTGTAAACAAACCAGTCTTCTTCTCGTCAGGTGTTGGTAGCGGCCTTCCAGTTAATCGTGTAACTTGTAAATAACGTAAGTCGCTGAAAACAAAAAAAAGTATAGCAAGGTCATCTCGAAACAGCTTCATCTTATCAACACGAAACTCTGATGGTGCGAGGCAAAAAAAATCGGGTGCGCCTAAATCTCGTTGCGCATCTCGCCAGTCTTATAATAATAATAAATGTTTATTGGATCCGAGTCGTAGGGTGAAAGGAAGATAAGTTTGGGGTAGTGGCTATTAGCTCGCAAGCCAAAAGACACCCTAAGATGTTGGTGCGGTCTTCGCCGGACACTGACCAGATTTTCATCTGACGAAGACTGGGCGAAGTTCTCGTTTTTGTCTATTATGAGAGAAAGTAAAACTCACGCCGCAGTTGGTTCAGCTGGCATCTCCTGTGTGTTATTATTTCTTCTGCAGTGGACGACGCACCACACTAAAAGAATACCAGCGACCACGAGTGCTGCAATTGCCGCCAATATCTAAAAGTTAAGTTTAAAGAGATACGTGGATGTTTAGCTCAGGTAATTTTCTTCATTTCTTTCCGCTACTGACTGTAACGATAAACATTTGCATAAAAAAAACCAGAAAAGCGCGATGCCATTCTCAACAATATCGAGCTAACTGTAGCCTGTAGCAATAACTTGATGGGAGATGGGACCCTCCCCCATATAATAATAAGTTTATTGTCTCACAGAGTCGATAATTTCCACATTGGCAAGCTCAAAAATAACATCTAGCAACTCGAAAGCCAAAGGTACCTAAGATGTGGTGCAGTAAAGACACCATCATACTAATAAGGGACCGTGTGTATTACAATAATTATTACATAGGAAACACTATATACTAGTATCAAACATATTGAGAAACTAAGAACTTAAGAAATAATGCAGTATTAAGTAACATACATAAAACAATAGCGTATTCAGGTTCCAGTTATTTACTATTGAACCTCTTGGAAAACTCTTCACTTAGAGCGGGTATTCTTTCATTAAATGCTTTCATGAATGCATCTGTAACTGGGTGTTTAATTCTGGTTGAACAGCTGATGGCAACGGTTCTTTCTCAACAATTGGATCAATAACGGACAATTGAGGGGAGGGCAATTGTAACTGCGGTTCCTCGTTCCTCGCGTGTCTTTTCGATTGGAGAAGTTGGTTCTTTGATCTCTGGCACATACGGGGTCAAAGGTTGTTCGCGAGCAGCTTGACGACGTAGATATCCCTCATGTCTCTGATTCGGAGTTTCAGCTCGACGAACATTGATGTGTGAGAGTCCTGGGGTCTTCTTGAGCCGATCGGCGAGTTCCTTAAACAGAGGCAAACGAGACCAGCTTTCATACGGCATAGAATAGGGCGGGGACGGTTGCAGGGTTTCCCCATGCGACCAAGTACATGGAAAGAATCGGGCGAGTAAGAGCACAGAGCCAAAACTTTGGTTGCAAGATCAAAATCATTACTCACCCGATCCGTTTCCTTTGCGTTGAGCAGTACAAAATGGTCCTTGAGCTCGTTCCGACGAAATCCTTCAGATATTTCTTCGCGAATAAACGACTTCAGGTCGGTGAATAGCTCAGCGAGAGTAACCTGAATATTTTGGCGAATTGGGAAGTCTGGGCGAGAGGTAGGCGTGGGATTTGAGCGTTAAAAATATCACTACTTTATTCACACATACATACAATCAATCAGATACAACATCAATCAAGTACATGGAACAAGTGCGGAAGGTTTCTAGCGTCGTGCTTCTTCAATCCGCGGGGGGAATGTGTGGAGGGGAGATTTTTCTTCAGATAATGTCGATCCTTGATCTTTCCAAAGAGGTTTTGTGGAGTTATACAGAGTGTTTGACGAAGAGACGAAAGGACAAATCCCTCGAAGTCTTCAGGCTAGGCAATGGGGGATTCGCCTCGATTTTCCCCGCCTATGTGGCATTGAGTGAGTGTTGTGGCTGGATTCGAACTCGGGTCGGCTGACTGCGAAGCGCGGACGTTTCCATGGGCCACCGAGGCCGTCAGAGTAGATCATTTTGGCGGGGTGATGCGACCGCTCTCTGGCAGGTTAGAGGGGTCGAATGGTTAGAGGGGTCGAATCCATATGTGCCCGATCGTCCCTCAAATAATGATCGGGCACAGCTTATCGGCTTTTTTTTGGAAATAATCGGGCACTGGTTTTTCGAAACTTCGGGCGCATCACGTATCTGGATTTTTTTCGTCACTTTTTTTTTCTGTAATATTTTTACAGTTTTTGTATTATTTATATTTTCCACCTTCCTGTGTTATAAAACTAGTTTAGATCGAGAATCCCAAAAGAAAAGAATGAGAAGAAAAAATAATCACCGCGACGACTATCCCAATCGGCCAAGTATTTTCGCTTTGCGTTTTCTCATCGTCGTGAACTAAAAGGCAAAACATGTGCTAACAATAAGAAACATTAAGGCGAAATAACGGCAGGTTTTCGAAACGCATCGAGTACACCAGCATTCTTATGCGGCTTATGCAAATGAACATAAATTAGAATAAAAATCGAGCTAAATTCGAGTAAGTTAACATAAAAACGTAAGAATTCAGTGGTCCACGATGCGTTTCAAAAACCGGCCCGTATTTCGCTTTAAATGAATAAGAAACACCAAACTCCCACACAAAAACCGAAACTTCAAATGTACCACCGATGAAAAACCTAGATTGTTGAGACCAGCGCTCAACATTCGTGAAATGCATGCGGCATGCCTATATGAGATGTTGATTATGCAATTCGAATTAGAATGGGCTGGATGTCGGATAGAATGGGTTTGCAGCCTGAATTAGCATGCTAACTTGGATACTTATATGAGTGACACATAATACGTTTATCCCAAGATCGACATGTAGCCGGATGCGGACGACGTGTGGTGCTGGTGGACCGAAGCTGTGGTGGAGCAAGGACGCGTGGCTGGCCGGACCCTCTATAGAAGAAAGAAGAAAGAAGAGTGCTGTGGTCAAGAAGCCTCAGGCCTAATGGAGGCCGAGTAGGAGTAGAGAAACAAGATGCCCCTCCTGCGTATATGAAGAGGATACGACTCGACTCATGTTTCCGTTTCTAGTAAAGATGGGGCTTCGGCCGCTCGCTACCGTGTTGCTTTCTGTTACTAATTCATGCTTCATTTATGTTACTGCTCGTCGGCGTGGCTACTTGTTGCTTCTGGGATCATCTTTGTCAAGGCCTGGCAAGTCTTGACATATATAATATTCACTAAAATCCACGGTGAAAATTATAAAAGTGATCGTCTCTAAATACATAGAAATCAAAGCACTAACTTCTCTGCTTGCAATCGGGTCCCGTGTATCCATTCTCACAAATACACTCTCCCGTTACAGAATTACATGTCACATTTGATGAATTCCCGCCGATTCCGCTGCACTTGTCACATCGTTTCGAACACTGAATATGCTTATATTCATAACAATTATGATGAACATTAACTAACAATATATATATATATCCGACACACAGACGCAAACATATTTATGCTGCATTTTTTTATGTTGCAATTCGCACACGAAATTGCCGTCCGTGCTAGCACAGTTTCATCTAGTGATACATACATACAATATGAAAAGTACACGCACCTGCGGCGTGTTTTGCACATACGTAGTGTAAAATTGATGTAAAATTGAAAAGTGAACATGGATGGCACTTTTGCGACGAAAGCGCGCGAAGGTGCAAATACTATATAAAGGCTTTCTTTGCTTGAATGATTGTGATCAATGATAAAAAGGCAAACCTGATGACCAAAGAAACCTCTCGGGCACCCTTTCTCGCATTGATTTCCCTTCCATCCGATGCAAATACATTTTCCAGTCGTCGGGGCACAATTATTCTCGTTGAGACATGAACATTTCCCCGTGCAATTTTGTCCCCATAGCCCTTTATCGCAAGTACGCTCGCATAGAAGCCCCTAAACACAAAAAATATAATAATAGGTGGCAGCGGAGCGTGCTCACTGAGGACGTCTCCCTTCCTCTAAAACGGCCGATATGACGCTTGACAAGCTAACCGTGAATCCAGGCTTGCACAGACATGTTCCACTCACAGAATCGCAAGTGGCTCCATTTTCACAGGTGGTACAAACAGACTTACAGTCTTGTCCGAAAGTGCCCTGTAAATATCGAAAAATTGTATAAATATAAATGTTTCTTACTAATTTCATATATACATAATAATATATTATCATCCTAGCATGAATGCACACGCATGCTCAGAGCATGCGGAATAAAATTCTGTATTTACATATATACACAGAAAAACATAACTATAAACCAAAAATAACTATGAACTATGAACCACTGATAAAAGTCGTAAATAAACAAGGAGGGCAGGGGGTCCAATGGCAGCGCGTTCGACTCCGAATTTGAATGTGAAACTAACCGCTTCGCACTTTTGTAGACAGAATTGGCCAGAAAATCCCTCCTTACACTTGCATTCTCCACTTTTTGGATGACATTTCCCACCATTTTGACACAGACACCGTTGAGAACAATTGACACCAAACGCTGTGCCATCACATGCCTTCTCGCACTTTTCGCCGGTATAACCTGAAGAGACAACACGGTGGTATGGGGGTAAAATCTCACTAGATTTCCAACCTCAGGAGGATAGGTCCCATGAGAAGAGTTAGGACCGTTACCTAGGACGTTATTGAAACCTACGCATTCACAGGAGAACGACATAATTGCCGAAATCACAGAAAATCGTCGTTGGCCCATAACTGGATCGTGTCCAGCTGATGACCGTTTTCGATGAAACTTGGTCACGAGTTGGTCACCAAATCGGCAGGCCCACGAAAAAACCATTGAACCGTGCTCAAGTGGGATCATCCATTTTCTATGCACCAAGCAAAGACTACATAAACAAAAAAGACACACGTGACAGTTGCAACATTCGAGTGATTTGACAAGGCTAAATGCATGTAAAACATAATAAGCGGCGTTGCGTACCTGTTGGGCAAAGGCAGACTCCCGACTCGGGATCACAGTTGGCGCCATTCTTGCAGTCGCACGACTTTTTACACTTTGGACCCCATGTGCCGAAAGCACAAGCTAAAGAACGCAATAAAATAAATAATAAAATCAACGTACGATGCTCCTTTATTTTTATGCAAGGGTAGTTCACTACAGTGTTTCAAAGCTTATGGCTTGATCACATAGGTCCTGAGAAGAGTAGCCGACGAGTCCCGGATGACAAATTGCTCGACGCCTTCGGGGGCTAGGGCTAGGAGGGATCGCCCATGATTCCCTCGCCGGGAGGTGTTCTCAAAATTGTCATGGGCCGGGTCGAGTGCGTTCACGCTAGCCAGTGGACCCACCCGGCCCAATTTAATTGACGGAAAACGTTATACTTCTAGTAAGATTGAACTCTGTGAGCAGCATTTACACAGCCAACGGTGAAAATTATAGAATTCCTCCTTGCCTAAGCGCTGCTCTTTCATTCCAGCAAACTTTTTCGCATATGAACTGTCGGTTTTTGAAACGTATGTTGCACACTGTATTCCCATATAGTATGCAAATAGCTGCGCGATGTTTTATCAAAATCAAACTCATTTGCATGTAATGCATGGGGATGCAGATATCCAAAAAATCGGCTGTTATACTAGAAATATTAAAGGGACGCGGTCACCGTTTTGGCCCTTATATATACTTTGTATTTGTATTATCTGCATAATTTATAAAGCATAGTATTGGGGAAAAGCTTTGCAAGAAATTCGGCAACAGCGGCGTGCTGATAATGACTCGACGAACGTTATTCCACTTCGGTCGCATACCTCGCGAGCATTATTATATTTGGTTTTTTTATGGCTAGCTGTGGTGCTTGGACCGGGCGCAACTTTTTTAATCAATGAATTTCTCGCTCAAAATAGACACTACGTTTTTCATACTGTGCAGTAAATAAAAATACAACGTACATATAAGGGCCTTTAACGTTTAACTTACAAGCAGCGCAGGTTTTTCCTTCATATCCGGGGTCACAATCACATTGGTTAGGTGCTACACAACGACCATTTTCACATGGAGGCTTGCAATCGGCTGAAAGTCATATAATGAAAAGAATATGATTATAGAATAGAGATTAGAGATTAGAGCTAGCAAACAATGAGGAAATGGGCGAGCAAGCAGCGTGGAAAAAACGTGCCAAATGCACATTGCACGCCGTTTGCACGCCACGTTGCTTCGGTGAATGCTTCCACGGAATTATGATTGTCGCAGCAATGTGGTCTATTGCACTATTGCTGCCTAGTGATTGTTGAACCAACTTCAACTTCAACTTCTGAAGCGAAAAGAAATAATAAAAATGTTCACGTAAGATGTAAACTAACGTGCACACGTGTTTTCCTCCGTCTTGTAATATCCGTCACAGCAAGTTCGCACAAAAACTTCGACCCTCTTCAATTTTCGCGCGTATGACATTTTGTACTCTTTACTGTAAAGTTTTTGATGAGCTATTCTAGGGTCAGATGGCTAGCTTCGTGTTTGAGATGCGCAAATGAATAACGCTCCTTTGTACTTTTCGTTTGATTAACGGTACCAGGTGAAAGCTCCGGAAGGTTTCTTGGATCAGGGCTGGCCACCCATTCCGTAATCAGAGATGACCTATATCCCTGGAGTCTGGAGCGCACTACTTCGGTAGACCAAAGCGGACAGCAGGGACCCCTTCGGGGCCCTGAAGAACAGTCCTAGCTTTAACCTTTTTTAACGCTATTTAGCTATTTTGTACTTTTCGTTTCTAGATTCTATTCTATGGCCCCAGTCGTTGGATTACAATCAATGTCAACACCGACCTTTCCGCATCGCAATTGGGCCCGTCAACACATGTAGGGCGGAATACTTTCTGTACCACGTATTGATCCTCTCTAAAAGCGTGAAACAGTTCAACCATACATTAGACAAATGCATAAAAGACCTCTGATCTGATCTGAAAAGGTACCCTTCTATCCATTATCCATATATCCCGATATACAAATAAACGCACGTGACCGGCTTTGTGCAAACATGTCTCCCGGTTGGTCCATCGTCTTTTGCGCTACCGGCACCGAGCACAGTAAAAAGTAATAGAACGTTTACTAGACGGGAATGCACGTTGTTCAACCGTGGTTTATACATTTTACCTAAATTATTGTATAGAAGAATACTAAATGAAATAAAAAGCAACCGACGATCTTAGGTTATAATAATAAATAAAAAAATTTTGGTCGATAGATGAGGTAAAAAACGTGAATTTTGGAAATGACCAAAAGGAACCCTCAGATGTCAGTGCAGGTTAGGGTGTTAGAAAGCGTTGTAGTTTGTAGACCATGACTGAGTTATGGAACTGAAACGAAAGCGAGAACATCAGAGTAGATGCACTGTTTAAAAACTAGTAAACAATCAACAACTGTTCTCGAAGAGGGAGGTCATTGGTTCGAATCCGTTCCTCGGCAATCATTCTCTACAACGTGAAACCCGCGCCATCGCCGCGCACAAAAACATGGTGCGCCAGCGTGGCGCTGCACCCGTGGCGCTAGTGGGGCGCACCACTGGTGAACTGGTGGCGCAACTGTCGCAGGTGAGCAAAATGAGATAGAACACCACTGGCGCACCTGTGGCGCACCCACCGCGCACCAGCGGCGGACCCTTATTTTGTGCGCGGCGATGGCGCGGAGTTTCACCAGTGTACAGGGTACTCCATTTCATTGTCGAAAAACTTTATGAAAGGCCCGTTGCGGACATAAAAACATATTCTCGTGGCTTCAAACTCTTCTGTTTATACAGTAACTTCTCATCTACCATCGATCATTTTACTTATGAAATACGATTAAGTATGATATACTATTCATATATACCTTGTATATCCACCTTCTACGAGTGTGTGCTGAAAAGCTAATAAATGTTCAAATGTTCAAATGTTCAAATGTTCAAATGTTCAAATGTTCAAATTTAAGATAAGGTGAAGGCAATGGCAAATTGTGTGTACTTTCTCCGTATTACTTTGGCTTTACTGGTTTTTTTTGTATCTCATAATAAAGTTTTCTATAAATTGTCTCCCATGTGACCCATGTCAGTCTCAATGAAAAGCAGTCTTAAAAGTTTTGACAACAGGAAACTGCAACATTGTCAAGGACGCGTCCAGTTGAATTAGAGCGAATATTTGATAATATCTTATCTCCCTTCGATTGGATATTTATTATTAACAAAACCAAGAAACACACAAACAACAAAATAGCAGAGATTGGATACAAGGACTCACAAAGAAAGGACTTAAGCCTAAGCCTAAGCCTAAGCCTAAGCCTAAGCCTAAGCCTAAGCCTAAGCTGGTCGATTGAGCATGGTTTCGCTTTTCTGGTCGATTGAGCATGGTTTCGCGTTGTAACCCACACTAGAACATTTGCTGGGCATCTGATTAATGGATATAAACAATAGTGTTGATGGGGCAAAAAAATAATAAGAGAATTATAGGATCAGGCCCATTTCATGTGACCCCTATTTTTGATGATTCCATCTGATTCTCCATGACAATATAGTAGGATACGATATTTTTCTTTCAAGAAAAACCGCGCATTATTCAGCAATTTACCATAGCCAGGCATACCCAACTATCTATAGCAGTTGTTGGCCCATTCGCGCAGATTGGCCAATATCGCAATTGCCACGCCCAATAGAGCTTATTGCTCAATTAGCGCGAAGGGGGCGTGACAACTGCGATAGATACTTGGGTAAGAGTGGCTATGGTAAATTGCTGAATAGTGTGTGAATATTAGTTAGTAAATACCTGTGGAAACTGTGTGTGACTGTACGGTAAAAAATCATGAAACCATTTTGTACAGTAACAAATGTCGAAACTGTCCAAAGAAACTGTTTCGAACCTCTCTGTACTGGTTCTAATAATTAACATTTGTGGAATTTCAAAAACACGCAGAGCTATTTCTGGATGTTCAGGGGCAGTAAGCCTTAGCCTTCTGTTTTCTCGGTTTTTTTTGTTGTTTACTTAAGCGAAATGCAGCTCTTTGGAAAATTTGCATATGATAAGCAAATCCTATGTATCCTATGCTAATTTTGCGCGATAGCCGTGGACGATCGCGCAAATTAGATAGGATACATACGATTTGCTTATCATATGCCACTAATGAATGACTAATGACTAACAGCACTGGAGATCAACACACGTTAGTTCTATGGGAACGGGTGGACCAAGTGATAAATTAGGCTATACGTCTTACTACCGTGTACACGACGCCGACCAGGTGGAACAATAAAAAATAAAACAAGGCGGTACTTGGGTTTGAGCCTGAACCTAGAGGTCGAGAAAAGCTGACAGAGAGGAGAGAGAGAGAGAGAGAGAGAGAGAAAGAGAGAAAAAGAAAGGGAATCATATCTGCTGAGAGTGGGAGAAAAAAAAGAAGCATGGCAGTAGAGTTAATTTTTTTCGGTAAAAACATGTAATGATAGCATGAGTAACCAACAACAAAGACTGATTTATTAGAATACTATTAGGCAGCATCGAGAGCCAATTGTAAACATAAGTAACGGATTAGTAATCACTAATCATTGTGATAATCACACTTTTTCAAGTAGACGGATGATTTTTTTAGTTAAAGGGTCTGGTAACCCTTACGGTTTCAGAGGTAAGGTAAGGTAAGCTACCTAGATGCGACTAGTCGAGTCGCTGCTAGTCGCAGCTAGGTACCTTTTTTTGATGACTCCGTCTGATTCTCCGCTCAAATATGGTAGGATACAATTTCTTTTCCAAGTTTTCAGATGCAACATTCACGCAGTTATCAGCAACTTACCATCGCCAGTCTACCCAAGAATCTACAGTAGTTGTGACGCCCATAACACAATTGCCACACCCGTATAGCGTGACCAATCAGCGCGCATGGGCGTGAAAACTGCGATAGAGTGTTGGACATGACTGATTATGGTAAATTGCTGGTAACTGCGTGAATATTGCGCCTGAAAGTTGGAAAAAACTGCATATTATCATATTTGAGACGGAGTATCAGATAGAGTCATCAATAGGGGTAACTTGAAATAATAATATCACTACTTTATTCACGCATATAGTTATCAGATACAACATAGATCAGGAACAAGTGCGGAAGGTTTTATAGCGTCCGCGGTGGTGCTCATCACTAACCATCACTGAACAGCCCGAACTCATCAGAATACGCAGCACACCAAACACCGTGCTTCAATCCGCAGGGGAATGCATGGAGGGGAGATCTACTTGAGACAAATTCGATCCTTGATCTTTCCAATGAGGTGTGATGAACAGAAAGGACAAATCAGTCAAAGTCTTCAAAATCAAGGTCAATGATTGCATTGACTGAGCTGCGATTCGAGGGTCGGCTGACTGCGAAGCGCGAACGTTTCCAGTGGGTCATCCAGGTCCCTTGGAAAACAACGGCCAAATTTAATGGGTCTGACCCATTAAATTTTTGATGGGAATATAAATTAATTAATTTCTAACGGCAATAAGGAAATATAAATGAACACTGTTTTGCTACAGTACGCTTTTATAGACCAAGTGAAGTTAATGCAATGTGACAAATATCGCACAATACGCAATAATAATATGATTCATTCGAACATTGATAAAAAATTGATATGATATGAGAACAAAAAAAATCGGAAAAATAACCCTGACATACGCAGTTCTGATTCTCTTGCAAGCTTATTGTTTGAACCACGAGAACCTCTCTCGACGGGAAGAAAGGTTTCCCTCGATTTTCTCGTGACAGACGTCTACAAAATCAACGCCAGAGAATCGCAGAATTAGCCCCCAAAAATAGGTTCAGCGACCCGGAAACTGGAAAATTCGTTTATTAATCTAAACAAAAAGTGTCGGCGTTCGCCAGGTAACGGTCTCTTTCTCTTCGCGGTGACAAAGCCACGCAATAAACAAGCAACGAGACGATAAATTAAATTGTTTGAAGAATTATCTATTATCCATTATCTAACTATCCAGAACATCGTTCGCCACAACTTTTCGTGCACATGTGACGCGCCCTAGAGGAAGTGCGCCGCCCCGCTGTGGCTCTCCTGTGTACTCGGACGCGAAGCGCGTAGCAAATTAGAGTGCACGGATTTTGCTTGGGGCCCGTAGTGCGCATGAGAGTGTTTTTTTTGCAGCCTAGATGAATGGCTATGGTTATGCTAATTTGGCCTCCGAGTAGGTGCGCAGCCCCAAATCTACGAACGCCCCTGAATACGCGTGCACTGCGCACCTGAGTATCAGCTAGTATACAAGTATACTGTCATTGAAGTACCCGCCTGCGTGCCGTACCCGTGCCGCATGTACGCCATTTTCCGCGTTGCGAAAGACAGCACGCACACAATCAACTGAGTACAGTATTCTTCACAATCTTTATTTCATTTATAAGAGACAATGAAGCAGAAAACAATCAACGATAGAATTTGTAATATTTGCATGGCATGCAAATATTTAATGTAAAGTGTAAAGCGTTAAATCCGTATTGCATCTACTGTGGGGAAATTTGCACATGATACACATTTCTTTGCTCAAACTTTGTTAGTGTATAAAGTTGAATATTTCTTTCAAAGTAAAAAAAGCTTTCGAAAAACGTAAGACGTATGAGAGGACTGTCGTCCAAGATTCCTTTCCGAACCCGGCTGTTATATTACTTTAGCTAAACTGAGACGAAACTTTTGTGGGAAGGAGCGGTCGGGCACTTGGTGCTGGGGGGCACGACGAAGGCACGATTGCGTCGTAATTTATCGTAGCGTATGCATAATCTAAACAACGAATATGTATGCATAGTGGGAGAAGAAAACAAAGATCCAATCTAGGTCATAACACAGCGGGTTCTGGATATATTGAACAGGAAAAGCGTGTTTTTTACACTGACAAAACTTGGAGTGGTGCGCGGCGGAACCAGCTGGCAAATTTCGCGCGGTAACTGTTCGAAGAGCGAAAATGTACGCAAAACCAGATAAAAGTCCGTGAAAGTGTGTTCAGTGCACTCGCGAGAATCTGGCGAAAGCTGGGCGGGGTGCGCGGCGAGAGTTTAGAGCACCTGTCCTTTTTCGCGGCGCACCATCAGGGTTTCGCGTTGTACGGCGCGCCTACTCAAGGTACAGGTCTGTCAGTTCGCCATTTTGTATTATGTCACTCGTGCAGTACGGTGTACATTACGTGATTATGTTCGAATATTTCAGCCACATAATCTGACGTTTTCTGGCTAAGGTTTTAATCGTTTGTCTGACCTTTTAATAAAACATGCTCAAACAAACCCCTTTGGTCCCGTGTTGTTAGCGGCCGGCCAGTTAATCGTGCAAATAAACCATTCCTCTTCTGTTCAGGTTCAGGTGTTGGTAGCGGTCGGCCAGTTAATCGTGTAACTTGCAAATAACGTAAGTCGCTGAAAACAAAAAAGTATAGCAGGGTCTGGAAACAGCAACAACAAGTCTCGCTCATTTTATCAACACGACACTCTGATGGTGCGAGGCAAAGCAATCGGGTGCGCCTAAATCTCGTCCTCATCTCGCCCAGACTCTAGCTAGATTTTCACCAGCGCATTGAGTCGATTGAGCACGCTTTCGCGAAAGCCTGGCGAAGACAGGGCAAAGCGCCACGCGTTATACCATCGCGCATCCCCTTTTCGCGCCCGTTTTTCGCCGCGCACGCCGCGCACGCCGAGTTTCGTCAGTGACAAGGTGTCACAGAATTCTCCACATATATAGATAAAGGAGCCTCACGGCGAAGAATGCGTCGGGAAATTGATCCATGCTCCAAGCCTGGATCGTTTTTGTTGGACAACAACCAATGCGAAAATATAGGACAATCGCATTGTAATTTGAATTCAATATGTTTTTGTGTAAAAAATGGTGTTCAGTGCAATTGCGAGCATCTGGCGAACATCTGGCGAAGACTGGGCGAAGTTCCCATTTTTGTGTATTATGAGATAAAGTAAAACTTACGCCGCAGTTAGCTCATTTGGCACCATCTGTTCGTTATTCTTGCTTCTGCAGAGGATGACGCAGCACACTAAAAGAGTACCGGCGACCGCGAGTACAAGTGCAGCCAATATCTAAAAGTTTAGTTTAAGTTTAAAGTGTCTGGCCGATTTCAGGTAACACCTATTTTGTGTAACTCTATCTGATCCTCCGTATCAAATATGCTAGGATGCATTTTTTTTGCTCACCATTCACGCAATTACCAACAATTTACCATGACAAGTCATACAATCTATCGTAGTTGTCACGCCTCTTCGCGCTGATTGGCTAATATGCTCTAAGGGCCTGGCAGCGACGAATCAGCGCGAATGGGCGTGACAATTGCGTTATTGGCCAATCAGCGTGAATGGGCGTGACAACTGCGATAGATTGTTGTGTATGACTGGCCATGGAAAATTGCTGAAAACTGTGAATATTGCGACTGAAAATTGGAAAAAAATGCATCCTACCATATTTGGGACGGTCAGGCTGATGGAGTCATCAAAAAAAGGGGTTACCTGAAATGGGTCTGACCCTTTAAAAAGATGTGAATATCGATGAGCTCTATGCTTGTTTTTTCATTTCTTTCAGCTACGATCGTTTCGTGACTATTCCGGTTAACATTTGCGTAAGCCACGGAAATGCGCCAGCACAATATCGAAGCAACTGTGGCAATTACTTGTTGAGAGATGGGACCCTCCCCCACACATATGTATGTGCCCGATCGTCCCGCAAACATTGACCGGGTACACGACATATCGGCTTTTTTTGGAAATAATCGGACACCGGGGTTTTTCGAAAATTCGGGCACATATTGCGATTTGTCGTTCACTTTGTTTTTTATATTTTCTGTAATATGTTCGACAAATTGTGCGACAAAAATTTACATTTTTGTGCACGTAATAAATATTATATTATTATATTATTATATTTTCCCTTTCCTGTGTTATAAAACTAGTTAAAATAAAGGAATCCAAAAAAAGAGAGAAGAAAACATAATCACCGCGACGATTAGCCAAGAATTTTCGCTTTGCGTTTTCTCATCGTCGTGAACTAAAAGGCAAAACATGTGTGCTAACAATAAGAAACATTAAAGCGAAATAGCGGCAGGTTTTTGAAACGCATCGAGTACACCAGCATTCTTATGCGGCTTATGCAAATGAACATAAATTAGAATAAAAAATCGAGCTAAATTCGAGTAAATTAGCATAAATACGTAAGAATTCAGTTGTTCACGATGGGTTTCAAAAACCGGCCGGTATTTCGCTTTAAATGAATAAGAAACACCAAACTCCCCCACAAAAACCGAAACTTCAAATGGGCCTCCGATGAAAAATCTATATAAAATTCACTAAAAGCCACGCTCAAAGTAATAAAAGTGATCGTCTCTAAATACATAGAAATCAAAGCTAACTTCTCTGCTTGCATTCGGGTCCCGTGTATCCAGTCTCACAAATACACTCGCCCGTTACAGAATTACATGTCGCATTTGAAGAATTCCCGCCGATTCCGCTGCACTTGTCACATCGTTTCGAACACTGAATATGCTTATATTCATAACAAATATGATGAACATTAACTTAACAACATATATACTTCAGTAAAGAGTGAACGCAGAAAAAACAAACCGAAAAGGGTCTAAAATCCTGGCCAAGGCCACAGAAAAACCGTGAGCAGCTGGTCACCAAATGGTTTTCAACGAAAAGGAAAGCATTTGGTGACCGGTTACTGGCCATTTCATGACCGATTCCTCGGTTTCCTACGCAGTGTTGTGTTTGGGTGGAGAATCTCAGTTTCCGACATAAACGCAAAAGTATTTATGTTGCATTTTCGCGTGAATTCGCACACCAAACTGCAGTCCGTGTTAGCGCAGTTTCACATAGTGATATTTTACCACACAAAGTACACACACCTGCGTGACCTGAGGAAAGTACACACACCTGCGTTTACATATATGTAGTGTAATGTAAAATTGATGTAAAATTGAAAAGTGAACAAAATTCCTGGCCGCTAGCGAGATTCGAACCCAGAGAGACACACAACCTCTAGATTCAAAGTACAACACTCTACCTGTTGAGCTATGCTAGCTTACGGTTCGGTCAACCCTCTGCTCTAAAGAGCAACACAAATACTCTAATAAAGGATTTATAAGCACTTTCTTCCGCGTGGAAAGTGCCACGCGCCCGTTCATGGGCACTTTCACTTTCCATAGAGGAAATATAGCTTTGCTTGGATGATTGCAATCAAAACTAGAAAAAGGCGCAAACCTGATGTCCAAAGAATCCTCTCGGGCACCCTTTCTCGCATTGATTTCCCTTCCATCCGATGCAAATACATTCTCCAGTCATGGGGTCACAATTGTTGCCCTTTAAACATGAACACTTCTCCGTACAGTTAGGGCCCCAAGAACCCTTTTCGCAAGCACTCTCGCACAATGGGCCCTAAACAGAACACTTACAATGATAGGTGATAGGTCGGAGCGGAGCGTGCTCGCTGTGGAAGCCTCCCTCTCCATTAGAACTTTGGCTCTCAACCTTTTATACTGTAATGCCGGCTGACATCACGAGCGCGGACTTGTACAATTACATCACAAACCGGCCGATATATCGCTTGAAAAACTGACCGTGAATCCAGGCGTGCATAGACATTTTCCACTCACAGCATCGCAAGTTGCTCCGTTTTCACAGACGGGACAAACAAACTTACAGTCCTGTCCGAACTTGCCCTGTAAATAACGAAAAACGGATAACATAACATAACATTTATTACGACAACAAATGTATCGCGCAAGTTTTGATAAAATGTAACTCCATTATCTACTATACATAAACAGGCTATATTTCCACTCTACCTAGTCGTATAAATATTTTTTTCTTATGAATTTTATGTTTACGTAATATATTATCATCCTGGCATGAATGCATATACGCGTAGCGCATGCCGAAACAACATTCTGTATTTACATATGTACACAGAACATAACTATGAACAAAAAAACACGCGACATATATTCAGAGATAAAAATCGTCAATAAACAATAACCTGGGTACCAGAACGTCTATCTACAATAATAACAAATTTGAATGTGAAACTAACCGGTTCGCACTGTTGTATACAGAATTGGCCAGAAAATCCCGCCTTGCACTTGCATTCTCCACTTTGTGGATGACATTTCCCACCATTTTGACACAGACACCGTTGAGAACAATTGACACCAAACGCTGTGCCATCACATGCCTTCTCGCACTTTTCGCCGGTATAACCTGAAGATACAACATGGTGGTGTATGGGTGGTAACTCTAACTAGATTTCCACCCTCAGAAGGATAGGTCGTCCCTCGAAAAGAATTAGGACCGTTACCGAAACCTACGCATTCATGGAAACGAAATCATTGCCGAAACCACAGAAAAACCGTCGTTGAAATGGTTTTTACCAACAAAAAAACATCTGGTGACTGGTTCGTGACTGGTTCGTGACCAACTGATGATGGTTTTCGATGAAACTTGGCCACGAGTTGATCAAAGTGGGTTCATCAATTTTCTATGCACCAAGCAAAGACTACATGAACAAATGACACATGACATTTGCAAACTGCGAGTGATTTGACAAGGCTAAATGCACGTAAAATAAAATAAGCGACGGTGCGTACCTGTTTTGCAAAGGCAGACGCCCGACTCGGGATCACAGTTGGCGCCATTCTTGCAGTCGCACGATTTTTTACACTTCGGACCCCATGTGCCGAAGGCACAAGCTAAAGAAGGCAATACAATAAATCTTTTACGCTACAACAGCGCGCTCCTTGTTCAAGGGTGGTTCAATGCAGTGTTTCAAAGCTTATGACTCGGTCGCAGAGGTCCCGAGAAGAGCAGGCGACGAGTTCCAGATGGCAAATTGCTCGACGTCTTCGGGCTAGAGCCAGGAGGTATCGCCCATGATAATGCATGGGAATGCAGTTATCCAAAATCTGGTTCAAAAATCGGCTGTTATTCCAGAAATATTAACATTTAACTTACAAACATCACAGGTTTTTCCTTCATATCCGGGGTCACATTCACATTGTTTAGATCCCACACAACGGCCGTTTTTACATGGGGGATTGCAATTTGCTGAAGTCATATAATGAAAAGAATATTATAACAATAATGGAAAGAAGAGGTAGCGGTAGCAAAAAAAAGTGGCGTGCATGCGGCGTGGAAAAACGTGGCATGCCGTTGGGTTCTCGTGTGCAGGTTGCCCGCCGAAACCACGCCGCTTGCACTCCGTAAAGGCGTAAGGCTAACGCTTGCACACCTTACGGCATTTCGCTCCAGCCTTTCGCGTGCAAGCAGCGTGAGAACGGCGGGCAAATTGCACGCCATTCCCATTCCGCGTGCATTTTTGCACGCCACAAACGTTGCCAAATGCACTTTGCACGCCGTTTTCACGCCAAGTTTCGTCGGTAAACGCTTTCACGGAATTATGCTTGCCACGACTCTGTGATCTATTGCTGCCTAGTATTGCTGAACCAACTTCAACTTCAACTTCTGAAGCGAAAAGAAATAATAAAAAATGTAAACTAACGTTCGCAAGTGTTTTCCTCCGTCTTGTAATATCCGTCACAGCAAGTTCGCACAAAAACTTCGACCCTCTTCAATTTTCGAGCGTATGTCATTTTGTTTTCTTTACTGTAAAGATTTTGATGAGCTATTCTATGGTCAGACGGCTAGCTTCGTGTTTGAGATGCGCAAATGAATAACGCTCCTTTGTATTTTTCGGTTCTAGATTCTCTATGGCCTTTTGCTCTATAGTCGGTTCCTCTCGGAGCTCTACCAAAGTAATACGGTAAATCGTAAATAACTTCAAACAGTCGTTGGAACTACAATCAAAGTCAACACCGACCTTTCCACATTGCACATGGTCCCGTCAACACATGTAGGGCGGAAAACTTTCTGTACCACGTAACGATCCTCCCTAAAAGCGTGAAACAGTTACAACATACATACATTAGACAAAGGCATAAAATGCCTCTGATCTCCAGCTAAAGCGAACTACCGGCCGGTTTTTGAAACGCATCTCAAGTACTTGCATTCCTATGCATTCATGCAAAGTGGGATCTAATTGGGGTCTAGTTTTTATTCAAATTTTTGCATTTGCATATGCTGCATAAGAAATCAGGTGTGCGCAATGCGTTTCAAAGCCCGGCCGGTTTTTCGTTTTAAATCCAGAAAAGGTACTCTATCCATGGAAGGGAACGTCCGCAGTTAAGGAAGTGTAGAGTCTTTAAAACTCCCAAGGTATTAGAAAAAAACACAAGACCAACTTCTCTTTATTCAACAATCACTGACGTTTCGACATACGTCATTATCATGTGTCGACCCGAAAGGGACGAGCTCAACGCTGAATATTTCATACAAACGAAGCGTCTTTACTTGGTCGCCCCGGGTTTAAAATGTCAATTGGTTTTTTTCCAGCGACAACCGGGGCCGCCCATAGTGCAGAGTTTCAGAAATTAATAACTGGAATCATGCCCCCCGCCCGGAGCTCAATTCATTGGACTTCAGAGGCCGTATTCACCAACACACAGGGAGCCTCCCGGGGCTAACGAGCGCTCTGAATCTCTTCTGCTCTCGCGCCCTCTACGCACTCTATAGCTCCCTCTGCGTGTTGCGAATACGGCCTCTGGCTTCTGGCTTCTGGCTTCTGACTTCTGGCTTCTGGCGTGGTAGCTATTGGAGAAGAACTTAAAGCCAAAACAACATAATTTTTTTCAGAATTTTGTTGACATTCGAATACAGTATTGAATATTGGTTTTTAGTTCTCGAACTATGCCTGTTCACTACCGTATACAACGAGGAAATACAAGAATTACATAAACCAAGTAAAAAAGGTTAATGTTTAATAAATAAAATATATAAATAGTGTTAAAAACGCACATGATCGGTTTCGTGCAAACATGTCTCCCGGTTAGTTCATCGTCTTTTGCGCTACCGGCGCCGATCACAGTAAAAAGGAATACAACGCTTACTAGACGGGAATGCAGGTTGTTCAATCGTGCTTTCGGCATTTTACCTAAAAAAAATATTAAATTAGTGTATAGAACAATAATAAATGAAATAAAAGGCAACCGACGATCTTAGGTTAGGACGTTAGAAAGCGGTAGACCATGACTGAGTTATGGTAATGAAAGCGAAGATATCAGAGTAGATGCCCTGTATAAAACTAATTCTCGGACGCAAAGGTAAAACGTAAACAATCAACTACTGAGGCCGTATTCACCAACACACAGGGAGCCCTCCCTAGGTACACGAGCGCTCTGAATCTCTTCGCACTCTTTAGCTCCCTGGGGAGGCCAGGGAGGGCTCCCTGCGTGTTGGTGAATACGGCCTCTGTTCTCGAAAGCGGGAGGTCACTGGTTCGAATCCGTTCCTCGGCAATCATTCTCTACGCTCCATTTCATTGTCGAAAAACTCTATGAAAGTCAATGGCACAATAAGGTACAGTATCGAAGGCTCACACGGCTGGTCATCTTGTTAGGGCCAGCCACCAGCTTGTGTGTACCTCTTTATTACTGTGGCTTTTCTGGGGTTTTTTTCCTGTGATTGTTCACTCACATAAGTGTTCTATTAATTGACTCTCGTTCTCAGTCTCAATGAAAAGCAATCTAAAAAATTGACAACAGGGAAATGCAACATTGCCAAGGACACGTCCAGTTGAATTACAGTGACATATTTGATAGTATCTTATCTCACGTTCTATATATCATTACTACCAAACCAAGAAAGAAACAAACAAACAAATAAACAAACAAACGAACAAAACTAAACTTGGTTATTTATAAATTAGGAAAATGGGCTAGGCACAGGCACATGTCTGAGCCTTAAAACACTACAACGTGAAACTCCGTGCCATCGCCGTGCACAAAAAGACGGTCCGCCATAAGGGAGGGGTGCTCATGGCGCACTGTCGAATGCGGCGCGGTTGGAAACCAACAGAGAAATTCAAAGACTGCTAAATGTGGAGAATGGCCTTCCGTTTTCTCGTTTTTTTTTTCGTTGTGTAATAAACTCACAAGGGGGGAGACAAACATAATAGAATGCCAATGGCCGACAGTAAAGGAATCTGTTCTAGGCTACGGGTGAATCAAGTGATACATTAGACAATACGTCTTTCTACCGTGTTCACGACGCCGTGGTACAATAAAATAAAAAAACAAGGCGGTATTTGGGGTATGAGCCTGAACCTGGAGGTCGAGAAAAGCTCACAGGGAGAAAGAGAGAGAGAGAGAGAGAGAGAGAGAGAGAGAGAGAAAAAGAGAGCAGGATAAGGTATGGAAGGAGAGATTTTTTTCTGTAGAAATGATAGCATGAGTAACCAATCAACGGAAAATCTTATCTTGCATTGCTGTATTATAATACTATTAGGCAACAGAAAGAAAATTGTAAACATAAGTAGCGGATTAGTAATCACTAATCATTGTGATAATCACACTTTTTTAATTGACGGATGATTTTTTTTAGTTAAAGGGTCATGCCCATTTCAGGTAACCCCTATTTTTGATGACCCCGTCTGATTCTCCGTCTCAAACATGGTAGGATACACTTGTTTCTAATTTTTAAGTGCAACGTCTCATCAGTGGCGTGATAACTATAAAGCTTCGTTGCAGTAATAAAAAAAACCTATTAATACTATTAGATGTATAGCAATTAATCCCGTTGTGGCTCCGTCCCGTTTGTACCCAAAAATAAATCGCAGTTGCCACGGCCATTCGCCCTGATTCGTCCCCTTGTAGCATATTGGCCAATCCCTTATAGCATATTGGCCAATCAGCGCGAGGGGGCGTAGCAACTACGATAGATTGTTGGGTATGATTGGCCATGGTAAATTGCTGGTAACTGTGTGGATGTTGCGCCTGAAAATTGGTAAAAAAAATTGCAGGGGTTAGCTGAATGGGCGGACAGTCTAAGATCAATTAGTTAATTTCAAATGGCAGAAAGGAAATAATTATTATGATTCATACCCAAGATAAATTTAAATTTAGTAAGTCTTTTTCCTCTAGGCTTAAAGAGTACCCCCGTTATTCAAGGGAGGCTTGCGTAGATGTACAGCAATATCGCAATATGCAAATATGCTCTATTGGGCCTGGCAATTGCGATATTGGCCAATCAACGCGAAAGGGGATATTGGCCAATCAACGCGAATGGGCGTGATAACTGATATATGTTGTGTATGACTGGCCATGGTAAGTTGCTGAAAACTGCGTGAATATTGCGACTGAAAATTGGAAAAAAATTCAGCCTGCTATATTTGAAACGGAGAATCCGATGGAATCATAAAAATAGGGGTGATTTGAAATGGGCTTGATCCTTTAAATAGGCTGGGCAATTGATGACGTGCAACTTATTGCTAAGGCAATTGGAATAACTGGCGGGAACACAAATGATTAGCAACGGAACTACGGTAAATAATGCAACGAATAACGTGAGATATGAGAAAAGGGTTGTGCGCAGTCACAACAAAAATAACGGTATTTTGCTACGGTATGATTTTATAGACCAAGTGATGAATGTACTTAATGTAATTAGACAAATAAAAAATAAGAGTGCGCAACAATAATATGGCTCATTCGGATATCAAGTTGATGTGATTGATGTGAACTGATAACAAGAATCGGAAAAATAACCCTGACATACCTAGTCCTGTTTCTCTTGCATGCTTATTTTGTTGCCATCACGAGAGCCATTCACGATTGAGTTGTAGGGAAAAGAAGTTTCCCTCGATTTTCTTATGACAAACGTCTGCAAAATAGCCTATTGGATAATACACCATAGACACCACTCGACACCAATGGACAACACTTTAACTTTTGCATGAAAATGAAGTATTTTCTTAAGATTAATACTTAATAATCTAGGTTCACAATGTAAATATGCTAATGATTATATGATAATCCGTATTTTGATCTAATCTTTGAAATTGGCACATGTTTAGCTGAAGGTGTCCAGTGGTGTCCAGTGGTGTCCGGGTGTCTACGCTGTATTATCCAATAAGCCCTGCAAAATTAACGCGAGCCAGAGTCTCGCAGAATTAGCCCCCAAAAAAAGGGTCGACGATCAACCTTAGCCAGAAACAGGAAAATTCGTTCATTTATCTAAAGCACACCACAACGTGAAAATTGGCGTGCAAGCGGCAACCTTACGGCGTGGAGCGGCAAGCCGTTAGGTTCTGGCGTGCAAGTTGCCCGCCGTAACGTTGCCGCTTGCACGCCATGAAGAAGTAAGGTTGCCGATTGCAGGCCATAAAGTTCCCTCTTGCACGTCGTACTCATCCATTTCGCCTCGATATTTTGTCGTACAAGCCGTGTGATATCGGCGTGCAACTTGCATCTCATTTCCATTCGGCGTGCACTTTTGGACACCACGTTGCCAAAAGCACTTTGCACGCGATTTTCACGCCGCTTGTACGCCCTTTCCTCTGTGCTATCATCGTCGGTATTCGCCAGAAAACTGTCCCTTGCTCTTCGAGGCGAGAATATCACGCAATGAACAAGCAACAACACGATAAATTAAATTGGAAGCAGAGGAATTATCTATTATCTCATTATACCGAACGCCGTTCTCCACAACTTTTCGTGCACACGTGGCGCGCCCTAGAGCAAGTGCGCCGCCCCAATGTGGCCCTCGGAGAATTATATTTCCATTATCCCGAGCGCCGTTCACCACAACCCAAATCCACGAACGCCCTGACCACGCGGTGCGCTGCGTATCTGACTTATCAGCTAGTATGCTGTCATTTTGCGAAGAGACACCCGCATGCACGCGCACGCCGTACTCTTGCCGCTTGCACGCCAATTTTCACGTTGCGAAAGACAGAACGCACACAATCAATTGAGTACCGTATTTCTTTACAATCTTTATTTCATTTACAACTGACAATCAATAAGAACAATCAACAATAGAATTTGTAATATATAGCATGCAAATATTGTAATGTATGTAAAGCGCTAAAAATATACGTGGTGCAAAGTAGGTGAAATCACAATATTTACGTTTAGGCTGAAGGAATAGTTGATTTTACGTAAATTCACAGAATTACTTGGAATGGACAAATACAAATGACCCGAATCGTTAATTATGTAAGCATTATTCGTTTAGTAAGTTAAAACAGCAAACTAAATTTACAAACTAAATTAGGTTGTTATGAAACCTGTGTTTATGTGAAAGTTAGGCTTGAAACCAACACAGTTAAAGGTTAAAGCGGTATAACGGCCATCATAGGCGAGTGTGTTACAAATACGTTTCAAAAACTGGCCGTTATTTCGCTTTAATAAAGAATCATCAGTGTAAGATCGGAATAAAATGAGTAAGTAATGTGACTAACAAATAATAAACTAATACAAGAATAAAAATATATAGCAAAGTCTACAAAGCTATAATAAATGGGATAATCTTGGGCAATATGAGCGATTTTATAAATTGGCATTAATGATCACAGGAAAGCACAGTACCGGTTAATTATATAATCTCCGTTTGATTCTTAAGAATAAAAGTTGCCCTTGGACGAATTATTCGCTTGATTTTCTTTGAGCATTTTCGACTCGTAGTGGTCAGGACCTAAATTCCTTTGTGTTTAGTTGAAAACTATAAATTATTGTGTCGCTACATTACAATCTAAGTACGGTAATAGAGTGACAGTTTTGTGCGTGGCGGCCTGAACCAAAATTAACGCACACATCAAGTGCGCGAAAACGACGCCGCGCGCCCTTCTCTGAGTATCATTTTCGCTACTTCACCAAAACATAATCTCCTTTGAAACAACGAATAGTAAACTAAAGTATCCCTTCACCGACAGGAAAGAAAGCATGCACCAAACACCGAAAAAAAGCTCTTTATTATGGCAACGTATATGTACAGTCGTATATTGCAAAATGCTAATAAGACAAGGTTATAAGGTCGCTACGAATCTCTAAAACTAGAGGGAACTTCAAGTTACAATATATTTACGCTACTACGTATAAGCACCGGATCTTAAGTTGAAACAATTTTGAGAAACAAGTCTTTTTGGCTAGTTGAATATGATAGTATGCGCAGTGAGTTTAAGTGATTACTTGCGTGTGTTTACTTTGGCAAGACAACAGTTGCACTTGTAAATGCTAAGCATGCGTAGTCAACTCACAAACAAATCTTGCTATAGGATTAGAACAATACACTAAAAGGCGTGAGAGGTTCATGCTGTCGGTGGCCGTATGCACCAACACCGGGAGTATGCTCCCAGTGGGAGGTGAGAGAAAGAGAGGGATTACACGAATCAGAGCACGCAGAGACTAATTCTCCCAACCGGGGAGGCTCCCACTGTTCGCGCATACGGCCACTGGAGATAATTAGAGCAGTGTCTAAAGGATTATGTATTGAAAATTGTTTTGATATAAAAAAAAGTGAAAAGTGAAGTCAGCGCGCAGTTATGACATCTGCAACGTATTCAAAATCCTGGTGCACTGTTCTAACCATGGTGGAAAAAAAACGGATAATACATGCGTAACCAAAGCGCAAATGCAAAATAAAATACAACCAAAATTCACCCGAAAAGTTAGCAATAATAAGTGCACTTAGCAAACAGAAAAAAATATGCATAGGTTAGGTGATAATTAATCAAACTACAAGGGCTTGGGCTCGTACAAAAATAATAAAACTACCGTATATCGTCTCATCGTCCAAAACTACTCAATTCACAGAAAGGTGCTCATGCACATACGCACCGTTCATTAACACGACATCTTGGGTTAATACAGAAAAAAAGTGAAACGGGGTTAAAGGAAATGTTAGTCGGGGTAGTATCATGCTTTACAACAAAAAACAAACAGCCATATCACACAAACTGCAAATCTCATGCAAAGTGAAAAATTAGTGGAAGCATTAAATAATTCGCTCGTTTCAAGTGTATGTTGAACTTGCGGACTAAGGAATCAAAAGAAAAACAAAACATACAATCTCAACTAATCTTGTCGCGCGTAACCAATACTTGTAAATACCCAAACTTGAGTCTCAAATAAAAAGGGGAGGTTATAAATTCCCAACCATTGGTAATCTACCCCAACTGGGAAGCTGGATTTCCACGTCTAATATGCAAATTTCACCAACCACTAACATTCCAACGGGTCAACTACCAGTAGGCGGGAATTCATACGGTAACTATAAACTCAAAAGAAAGGATCACAAATTGTTCTCTCTTTCTTCTTTAGAAAGAAGAGGTTGCGTACTTTGTGTTTGTCGTGTAGATGATGAAGGAGACATCTCGTCCAGTGTGGCGTATTCTAAACAAGGAATCTCTCTCTCATCTCAGTGCATGTGTGGTACGTGGTAGAGACAGAAGGCAGTAGAATTCCAAAGCAATGGATCATTAAAATAAAAGCGACATAACAGCCGGTTTTTGAAACGTACGAAGGACCGCATTCCTATGTAGTTAAGCTAAGTAAGCTCGAGCTTTTTCCTTCTAATCATACTCATTAGCCCGTATTTTCGGGTCGACGGAAACGTTCCGTTTGGGAAATCCTTTGTATGCAAATTTCTCGACTATCTAGACTAGCTGAAGGAAAAATTTGCATACGAATGAGCTCCCAAACGGAACATTCCCGTCGACCCGAGAATACGGGCTATTGACGTGGGATGTTTGGGAATGCATCTGTTCGTTTCAAATTTCCAAAGACCGGATGCTACACTGCTTTATAGATTATTCTTATCGAGGAAAGAAAAACACTCAAACTAACCATGCGTTCGGTCTGGGGTCGATCGCGGGAGGCCATTTAATTTCGACATAGGCACATCAAACGAGTCGCTGGAAAAAAAAAACACGTCAAGCAAAGCTCACCTCAGAAACTTCCAATCTTCTACTCTATTACATTATACGGTGTTTATCATTATCCCTATGCTCTTATCCTCGTATACTATTTGGCCTCATGCTCTTATCCTCTTATACTGTTTGGCCTCATGCTCTTATCCTCTTATACTATTTGGCCTTATGCTCTTATGCACATACACGCTTCTAGATTAGCATGAACTGACTTGACAATACACTTGTTCTTTTAACTAATCTGGATCATAACGTCTTTGATGTTCGTAAAGCTAGTCTAAGTCTGGTCATCCTTTAAATTGAAATCTTTTCAAAAAATAAAATCGGCATGTTTCTAAGAGGTAATAAGAAAAATTCTGTGCCATAGGCAACTAATCGAAACGAGTCGCCTCCCAGCCCCAGATAATTATGTTAACTATATATAAAACACGGAATATTCTTTATTACCTGTTCTCCTCCGGATCCGGTTCGTCACCTGTCGCATACAAGGGATTATTGAACTCGTTATTGTCCTTCTCATCAGTGGCGTGGTAACTATAAAGTTTCGTTACAATAATAAAAATTCTTATTATTACTATTAGATGTATAGCAATTAATCCCGTTGTGGCACCGTCCCGTTTGTGGCAAACACGTCGACTACTTTGCGCGGCGAAACTTAATAGATAGAAAAAATGGGCAGAAATACAGTGCTGTGGCGCTGAAATCATCACTTTCAGCTTTACGTATTGGTATTCACTACAAATACTATCGGTAAGTAAGCATAGATATAACAAACTTACACAACAGTAGGCTCGTCGGGCACCTTCTCCTTGAAATATTTTCTCCTGTAGTAGACGACGCTCAATAGAAGAATACCGGCGACCAAGAATGCAGCCAATATCTAAAAAAGTAGCGCCAAATCACAAGCAAGAATAAAGCACTCACCATATCATACTGAACTTACGAAGTTACCATAACCCACATCAATTAAATAACCCTACACGCTATCAACAAATGCAAAAAAAAAGTGAATAAGAACTCATGGGCGCTGTCTTCAACTGTATCAATTCATAATACATGCCAGCTTATACCACCACTAAATACAAAAAGTCCCAAGAACTCCGTTAGTTTCACACAAAAAAAATAATACTCACCGCAAGAATAGTGCCAACCGACGACGAGTTTTCCCCTTGCATTTTCTGATAGTCGGCAACTAAACGGCAAACAGCGTAATACATTTGGATATGATTTAAAGTAGACACATTAGAGGGCTCTCAAAATATATCCCAAAATTTACGCCTACACAACTAACTAAACTTCAATTAGGCCCGCAGTCTCCTACAAACAAGCCCGACTTCGGCCTAGAACATATCCCTAGATTGCCAATGCCTTATCTCTATACAATAACAATACACAGCAGGACCATAAGGTCAGATCCATAAAATAAAGAAAAAATTGTGTTAATATAACAATTAACTAAATAAAAAGAACCCACATGCCCTTCCACAGCTCATCTGATCTTCGTGGCAACACCCGACTGCCTGGTCACAGATATTGCCCTCGGAACACGTGCCACACTGGTTAGCGCACCGGAGACCGAATGTGCCCTCGGGACACACTGAAAGTAGAGACCTTAACACTTATTTTAAATAAAAAAACGACCTAGCGAAAGCCTACATACTGATAATACACCATAGTTAACCAGACAAATATCAGGCTCAGTATATCAGGCTACAAAATATTCCCAATCTGAATGACTAGGAGCGGAAGCATTAGAAAATAACCAAAGCTGAATTCTCAAAGACAGAAAAAGGAATGTTTCACCAAAATCATATGTACAAGTAAAGTTCAGGCTTTCACTCGGAACACCCGGAACCAGCTGACAATTGCGTTAGGGCGCGTTCAAGATGGCCGAAAGAAAAAAAAAAAAAAAAAAAAAAAAAAAAAAAAAGAAAAAAATTTTTTAATACTAAGGGAAAATGAAAAAATACAGTAATTTTTTTCGGGTTTTGTCTGCGTTCTCTTATTTTGCATTGTCTTTCAAAAGTTTTTTTCGCCCAACCTGAACGGCCCGAAAACGCATTTTTGTCTTTCTTTCGGCCATCTTAAAACGCGCCCTAATGATTGTCTCGCGTGTACCCCGAAGAAATGTTTCTTTTCCAGTTCTTCCTTACAGTTTTCATCACCTTTTCACACAAAAATGTTAAGAATAACGATAAGAATAATAATAACATTTCCCCCCAAAAAACCTACAATTATGACAAAATTCTCCATCGAAACCCGGGTGGCACTGGCACTGTCCCGTGAATCTGTTACACGACGCCGTGCTTATTCCCATACATTTGCACTTTTGAATACAGTCGACACCCCAGTGGCCCTCTTCACATGGCACATCACAGCGGTCGCCTTGCACTCCTGAAAGTGAAAGGAATAATATGTACTATATTAGATTGTTTAAAGCGGCACGGAACGTGGGCGCCTGGGTGCCTGGACCCATGCATATTATAATAATTTATTACGTACACATACAATTTGTGAGAGAAAAATATATGCAACGTACAGTTTTGTCGAGTAAAGCAACAGTAGCACAAAGACAAAAACAGTAGCACAAAAAATGTTAAAGGAGGAGGCTCACGAGAGTGAAGTGCTCGAATGGTTTCCTTTTATCGAAAGATGATGGTATTAAGTTCCGAAAGACATGCTTTACAATGCAAACGCTTTTAACTGGAAGGAGTAAATCAATATAAAAACTATGAATTCTATCAAAATTTTGGATCGTAAAAAATAGTTGATTTCCGTAGTGGGCATGCAAATTTTGTGCTGGCTTGCAAAATGACTTGTAAATTTGCATGTTTAGCTTTGAAGTCTACCTTGCATACGATAGGTTATTTTATTTGACTTCGAGTTCTTAGATTAATTAATTCCTCCAAACTAAAACGCTGAACCTTATAATACTTGTTTTTTGGAAGATAATCCCATTATCCTTCGATAAAAGGAAACTATTTGAGCACTTCATTCTCGTGAGACTCCTCCTTTAATAAAAATTTTTTGCAAATGTGGAGTGGTGGTGTCGCTATCAAATATCAATGTACGAAAAACAAATCATTCTTACCATTAGGACAGGCACATTCTCCCGTTTGAGGATGACATTCCTTGAATTCACTCGCACATTTGCATTCTCTCGAGCAATTCGAGCCCCACGTACCGAGTGGACATTCTGAAGTGTAAGATGTAAGCGT
Organism: Pelodera strongyloides; assembly: GCA_036852015.1. Classification (NCBI taxonomy): domain Eukaryota; kingdom Metazoa; phylum Nematoda; class Chromadorea; order Rhabditida; family Rhabditidae; genus Pelodera; species Pelodera strongyloides. Next base: position 61,619 of record JAANDG010000486.1, read on the forward strand.
CCCAATTGACATCTGCCCTCTACTACTGTACTGTACTAACTACTGTAATGTATAGTATCTCCATCCAAAGAACCCTTCACTATCAGTTTACTGTCAATAAGCTATGCACGCCGTAAAGATATTCAGCGCATATTTCTTTCTTTTAACAATAGGCAAAATAGAACAGCGTACGTAAACAAATATGTTGAATGAAAACAATTCCTTCGAATTTCGAATAAAACAATATAAAATAAAATAAAAACCAACGTCTATCACAGGCTCTTCCCTGGAAGCCAGCAGGACAGATACACGTTCCGTCAACATGGTTACATACTGCACCGTTACGGCACGGCATACACTTCTCCGAACAGTTCATTCCCCAACGACCCTCGTCGCACTCTGAATACATATATATATGAAAAATATTTTAAATTTAAATAAAATTTCACTACCAACTATATACAGGCGTAACACCAACTACTCAATACCCCATTCTCACAAAGAATACGAACAAAAGTAAAATGATTTCGGTAAAATTGTGAAAATGACTTTACCCCCACCCATGCACATTTGCTCATATCTAACGAATCTAATGGTAAGGTTAGGTAACTAAAACTAACTTTTATCACAGGCATCTCCAGTATATCCCGGCTCGCAAATACATTGGCCAGTCACTGGGTCACACTCGCTTCCTTGTGCGCATGAGCAAGTATGCGCACATCCCTCACCAAACAGTCCCTGGGAGCAAGCTTCCTCGCAAAGGACTCCCTGACGACCAGCCGGGCACCTATATATATACACTATACATATATATATATATATATATATATAATATATATAGATATATATATATATATATATATATATATATATATACAATAAGATTCTTTAAACATAAATAAAAAATATACGCACCACGGACCGCGGACCCTATAAATGTAGGATAGAGACACAGACCCCCCCCACGTACCCTAAACCCTGAAGTATCCCCAAAACAAAATGCCCAAAAGTCTTAAAATTCTGAGGCCGTATTCACCAACATACATGGAGCCCTCCCTAGGCACACGAGCGCTCTCAATCTCTTTAACTCCCTGCGTGTGGAATACGGACTCAGAAGCAGAACCAACATCAGGGGGTACACGATAATTACGCTCATTAAGCTAACCTCTTGCAGACTCCCGTTGCCGCATCACAGCTCGGCGATTGGTCCAAGTCGCAGTGGGTACAATTCAGTGAGCAGCCAACTCCAAATAGACCAGAAGCGCAATCTGAATTTGAAATTAACAAGGGTCGTACGGTAGTTCAAACTTTCCCTATAGTACCATGAAGCAGTTATCAAAAATACTTATCAAAATCACGTGTTACACAACGCTCACCTTGATCACATTGCTCTCCCTGCCTTCCTTCCTCACAAATACACTGTCCGGTCTTCGGATGACAGTAATTATCTCCATCGCAATCACACTTTTGCTCGCATTTCTCGCCGTACTGGCCAGGATCACATGTTGTCGAGCAGTCAGCACCTGGAACGGGAATTATATTGGTTTTTTTAGTTTGTTGTTTGTGTTTCCCTTATTATAATACCATTCATCTTTCAAATATAAGCGCTGCACATCACTTCGCGAGATAAAATAAACAGCCGGAAACATTCCACTATTCACTTTAAAAAATCACAACCGACGCAGAGGATTACGGACCATTAAAGAAAGCAGCTCACATACCGTAGTTGTACGTCTCTAATTTACGTTTGGGAGATAGCACTGTAGAGGTAGACCTTTACAAAGTTAAAAATACACCTAACTTACTTACCTTTAAACCCTTTCGCACACGAACACTTTCCAGTCTGTGGATCACAAGTGCCTCCGTTCTTACAACGACACGAAAGAGCACAATTTGGACCAAATGAACCTTCTGGACAGGCGACATCACATTTGGTGCCATGGAACCCTAGAAAACAAGAAACTATATAAATTCAGTACAGTATTCGTAAAGATTCTCACAAAACATGTTAAACATTTACATCTACAAGCAACAAAGCGACCATTTATGCCGATTTATGCCGAGTTTAATTGAGCTGCACGAAACACTGTACTTGGTACTTGGTAGATAAAATAGAAAATTGACCCGCATAGGCAGTACTAGTCCTATTAAAAATAAATGATAGCAGAGTCCATACCTGGTTTACAGTTACACTTTCCACTGATCGAATCGCACGAGGATCCCTGCTTACATTGACAGGGAGCACAACTTTCACCATATGTACCCGACGGGCACGGTTGTGAGCATTTAGTACCCGTCCAACCTAAACTACCGTATACCGTGATTGAAAAAAAAAGAAGAAGGAAAAGGAATACGAAAGTCCAACCTAAACTACCGTATACCGTACCGTAACTAAAAATGAAGGAAAAGGAATACAAAGGAAACATCAAAAAGGATACTTTATGAGTTCTTGAGTTCTATGCCTACTCGCATACACCAAAAGATAACGTTTTACGGCCGAGCTTTTCAATGGAACAGCTATGACACCATGTATCCAATATCCATTGCTTCCACACGTGTTGTGCTTTAGCGGATAATATTTACTCCTCGCCGGTCTCCTTACGCTTGCATAAATGGGGAAAACATGTGGACTGCAACCAATACATTAGTAACATAAGTCGGTCCGCTACAAACTACAAAGAAAAAACTAACCTGGATGACATTTGCATATTCCCGTGCCTGGGTCACAAGATCCCTTATCACCACAGTCACACTTGAACTTGCAGTCGAGTCCAAAATAACCATTCGGGCACTCGCGATCACAGCTAAATGGTGGCCACGATTCGAAAGAACATAAACATATATAGATCTTTGCCAAAAACACGGTTTCCCACGTGCTACATCTTTTGCGCAATGAATGCTCACTCTCAACGTTCACTTTTGTTTTGAAATTCAAACATCGTTTTACGAAAGAAATACAGTACTTCCCGTACCGTTACTAACCGTCTAAGCGCACGGATACTAATCTCAAACCAACAAGGAAAAAAATTCAAAATAAATGATGAACAACAGTAGTGCCGATATAAATCGTCAACCAACAAAAAAAGAAAAGGAAACAGCAAATAATAGAAAAACATACCTCAATCCATTGCGCCCAGGAAAGCAGACACACAACCCGGAATCAAGTGCGCATTCCGAAGAAAGCGTCATATTGCATCTAAAATCATGGTGTTCAATACAAATCAAGGTTCAAGTAACCAAGTACAAATGCTTAGGAACTATGAAACTCTGAGTCCAACTCAACTCTCCATCTAACTGAAGTTCCACTAAATACAAATGGACAATGGACATTGACATTGACTGTCAGAAAGAATATCATATGTACAGGAAAACAATAATTAAAGAGCAACGTAGACATGTCAAATACTGCAGTACCTCGCAGAGTCATACATTCGGACAACAACGAGAACAAAACGTTAGTGGGAACCAGGATTCCACGAAAAGCTGAAAGCAACAAAAAGGGACTAAAAACATACTTGCACTCCTTTTCGCATCCAGGCCCCCATCTTGTTCGGTCGCATACTTTTTCACAAGAATCTCCCGTGTAGCCAGGTTTACATCGGCAAAGGCCGGTCAGAGGGTCACATCTAAAACATATGATAGTTTTGAATATTTTCACGACAAAAGCAACTTACTTACTTACGTAATAAAAGAGGAAATAAATCGGAAACATACAAGTGAATAACTTATACGTAAAGAAAACAATGAATATACCATATATAACATGCAACCCCGTTGCGATCCTTCGCAGCCGAGTATTTTACCGTAGGCGGGTCTCGTCAGTGCGTAAGTTTAAGTTAACTAGTTAGATCGTTTTTACGGTTAATTAAAATTATTATTTAAAAACTATAAAAATGGAACTCACGAATCCGTATTAGCCATGACACAGGAGCATTGTTTGGCACAAGACGCTCCCCAAAGGTCGGCAGCGCACACTAAATAATTACTCAATGTATTGATGCTGCATAATTGCAGTAAGCAATTATACTGCAATTTCGGATGCGGAAGCGGATCCGAAAACCTTCCAACTCCTAATACGAGCATTGAAAGCTGTGAACATACCACGACGGAAATGGAACTAAAAGTCAAGAGTCAAGACTATTCACGGATATTTCACGAAACTATGAAACATCAACAATTTCACCCGAATTCAAATTAAATGGGCAACTGGCAATCTCACGATAAATTAAACGAAAACAAAGTTTGAATACATACTTTGAATGCTTCCTCTTCTACCTTTCCATTCTGCCTTGAGGTGGAACCTAACGATCAATACGAAAACATACTACCACACACAGTTTATACTATACAACCAATACAATACGAACAAAATATGTTAACCACGCAAAGACGAGGCAGAGTCAGACATACGGCCAACCAAAGTAGAAATCTGAAAAACTCACTTCTCTGCTTGCAATCGGGGCCCGTGTATCCAGTCTCACAAATACACTCTCCCGTTACAGAATCACATGCCGCATTTGAAGAATTCCAGTCGATTCCGTTGCATTTGTCACAGCGTTGCGAACACTGTAAATCATTGTATTTTTCACAAATGTGATTTACAACATTAACATATGTACATATTTCACATGTGATACTCAAACTTCTGCACCACAATCTTTTTTTCTAAAGACCCAAACAAGTCTTCACGATAACCCACACAAAATAATGAGAAATCAAAAATAAAGATAAAGACCAACCTGTTGTCCAAAGAAACCTCTCGGGCACCCTTTCTCACATTGCTTTCCCTTCCATCCGATGCAAATACATTCTCCAGTCTTTGGGTCACAATTATTGCCATTTAGACATGAACACTTCTCCGTACAGTTCGGCCCCCAGGAACCCTTTTCGCAAGCACTCTCGCACAATGGGCCCTAAAAAAACAACACAAATACAGGCATCAGCGGGACTGAGCAAAGATTCTCACGGGGGAGCTTATGAAAACCGAAGAAATTTGAACAAAAAAATATGAAAAACAAAGATTTGGAGATAGATATAGACCCGGGAGGCACACTTCAAACCTTAAACGACACTTCAAACCTCATGAATTGTATGTGTGCGTAATAAATTATTATTATTATATGACCACATTGTCCCGCTTATTGAACGTTTTCACATTGTAGATTGTATTCGAATTGGCAACGACTCAAACGAAGAATCATCATAAAATTGTTTGCTTGCTTAAATTTTGAATAATAGAAGTCACTCAAAACTTACCGTGAATCCAGGCTTGCATAGACATTTCCCATTCACAGAATCACAAGTTGCTCCATTCTCGCAGGCCGCACAAGCAAATTTACAGCCTTGGCCGAAAGTACCCTGCAACCAACAAAAACATATAAATAAACAACTTGAAAATTGGAATTATAAATAACTGAAGATGGATCTCTAAGGTAAGTAAGTTTTGTAAGGTAAGATAGTCATAGTAACCATCATGTACACTGTACCAAGCCAACAATACATGAGACGTACGGTTCAGGCATACGGATATCCTATCATCAATCTATTGAGTGATGTTGACATAATACATGTAGATATCCATAAGTCACAGAATTACGCCAACAACTACCGACGAGTGCTATCAGAAATCAGAAATATTAAAATATAAGTGAAACTAACCGCTTCGCACTGTTGTAGACAGAATTGTCCAGAAAATCCCTCCGTACACTTGCACTCTCCGCTTTGTGGATCACATTTTCCACCATTTTGACACAGACAAGGCTGGGAACAATTGACACCAAATGATGTGCCATCACATGCCTTCTCGCATTTTTCACCCACCCAACCTGAAAGAAAGGTGTAAATTCTAGAAAAGTAAAAGTGACGTCATTTTAAACCATAAACCTAAAGTTCACGATAAGACGGAACTCCGCAACAAAGTCAACGCCAAAAATTTATCACCAAGGCAACCCAACCGAAAGAAACTACTGTAAAACAGAAAGGCACATTAGAACTAGAACCCCCTCATCCAATCCTACGAATACCAGAATACCATACTATAACTAAAGCATATTGAGGTTTGGCTTCCTCAAGTAAAATTGGAAAATCTAAATATTACAGTACCTGCTGGACAAAGGCACACTGCGATTAACCTAGAAAATCTAAATATTACCGTACCTGCCGGACAAATGCAGACTCCCGATTCGGGATCACAGTTGGCTCCATTCTTGCAGTCGCACGACTTTTCACAATTCGAACCCCACGTACCGAAGGCACATGCTAAAGAACAAAGAAGACAATTGAAGCTTGAAACTAAAGAAAGCACTTAACATATATTGAATTGTATGTGAAAATATTATCGGGCAAGTTAAAGGGCAAAATCATATCGGGGCATATCGGGCAATATAATATGTGAAAATATTATCGGGCAAGGGGCAAATCACACTAAACATCGTCATACGCACCGACACATCAAATACATATTAATAATTTAAAGATAAAAAAAGAAAAGAAAAGTTATAAAAAGGAAATAGTTATATTAATTATCAATTTGAATTTATATAGAATAGAAAGGTAAACTAACAAAAATAAAATTCATTGTCAATACCTATTATAACCTTTCCCTGATTGCGAAGGCGAAGTGGCGAAGACAAGTCTAATTAAAATAGGGAAATGTGAGTAACGACTAAAAATATAAAAACATATAAATTTAATTTCGATTGAAAAGAAATTTAAATTTAATTTAAAATATACTTACAAACAGCGCAGGTCTTTCCTCCATATCCGGGATCACAATCACATTGATTAGGGGCCACGCAACGGCCCTTTTTACACGGAGGGTCGCAGTCGGCTGAAATTAGGAGATTACGAATTACGATAACATTCACAAAATCCTAATTGTAAGAGGAGACTATCGTATCAATGGACCCGAGTGGTTGGCTAGAGAAGAAAGTGTTAAGGAATGTAGTCCTACACACAATTACTGAACTAATGGACTAATCAATAACATTTCATTACTTACTGCCTAATTTCATTTGAAATTAACACATTCCAGTTACAACCGAAGCTAAAAAGGTAAGTAAGTAACCAACGTTTGCACGTCTTCTCCTTCGTCTCGTAATATCCGTCACAGCAAGTTCGCACAAAAACTTCGACCTTCTTCAACTTTCGCTCGTATGACGTTTTGTATCCATTTCTGTAAAGTTTTCAGTCTCCACAACATGCGTCTCATGCACGTGTGGCTGGGCGAGTTGTGGCTGTGTGGCTAGGCTAGTTGGGCACGCTTGATACGTCGAGGAAATTTATGAATAACTCTGCAGCGCCTGGCGTAAAGAAATAGTCATTTGTTTTCTATACGCTACGTGGTCAGTTCTAGCCGGTTCTTCACCTAAATGGTCAAAAAAAAACTAAAGCGTCGGTAAACTTTAAAACCCGACCTTTCGACTTTGCACTTGAATCCCTGACTAACGTCCAAACATGTCTCGAAGTCTGTATAGGATATGGGCCGGGTCACTTTCTCCATCTCATAACGGTCCTCACTAAATAACAACCAACAGTAGTTAATGGGGTTTCAAGTATGGTGAAAATTTACATTATTTTGGAACTATACGAGAATATTTTCTTAATTTTGCATATTATACATACAGATTTGGTACAGAAATACGGTAGTATTGACAGAATCACACCGAATTTTTGGGATACTTGAACCCCATAATGCACAAAAGTCTTACACCTGTCCTGTGAAAGCACAAACACAAACTGGATGTTAATTTCACCATGTTTCAGTAAAACATGATAACGACATCACATGTGTTATGCTATGCTCCTGTTGCTCTGGAAAGTCGTTTCGCTTTCATCAAAAAAAGAAACGGCGAATCTCTGTGAAGCACTTCACCTCTTGAATATTTACAGCAAACAAAAATCACACCAAATACCGAGGACAATAAAACAAATAATAACACAAACAATATAGAAGATAAAACAAAACAAGACTCACATGACCGATTTTGTGCAAACATTTTCTCCGGTAGGTCCATCGTCCTTCGCACCTTCTATTACAATAAAAAGTAATAGAAAGTTTAGTAGACCAGAAAACCCGCTGCTCAATCGTCGTTTCCGCATTCTGCCTAAACATACATTTAAAACTAAAAAAAATCACAATACCAGAATAAACTAAATTACCAATAGGTTCCCATCCAAAGGCAAGGTTCGGCTTTCTAAAACTAGTTTGAAAATTATGCACGACAGCAGTCAGCAGTAGAGAAAATTTAGAAAAGCAAATTGAACGCCAAGGACAACACGTAGATTTTCATTCTCAATGAATTAGAGCGGGAACGTCATTTCGTGTTAATTTGAAGCAACTATAGAATTTCTTGCATATCTCTCAAAATCTATCAAACTTGGAAACCTATCAAAATGTTCAGACTCAGACTAACAATAGTAGTTTCTATTTGTGCTTCAATACAATACGGTTGTCAAGGCTACCACAAGGCTTTGATCTTATGACCTATTTCACAGAAGCAGAATACAGACTATTTTTACAAATAAAAAATAACTCAATACCGATCTCCCAAACAAGTCAACCTAGGAAAGTTACATAGTTACATGCTAATAATGTTCAACTAATAGTACTAATAATAGCACAATTGAAAACGATGCGGCTCTCCCTATAAATATAATATATATTGGGATGCGCGAAAGGAAAAAGTGGGATTATATGTTATGTAGGTGGAATGCATCAAGGACAACCGGACGCACCGGCACACACTGATTCGGACGATTGATTTCAAGCAGGCTCACCGTTCACATCGAGTTATTATCTAGTTTGCAAATTACTGATAATAATGATAATTTATGATAAAAAAGAAACAAATGAATCGCGCACGGCTAACTTTTCTTATCATACCCTAGCCTAATCCTAGTGGTTCTTGTTATAGTGATTACACAATCATTGAATCACTATCACACATCAAAATTTTCAAAGGTCGTGGAATGTGGTGTCCGCGTAAGAGTACAACAAAACAAATAGAATTACAACACTTCATCCATACTTGGCCACATTTCTAGAAAATAAAATAAAAGCTACGGCATCCAAAGTACAATTATGTGCACAGTATAGTACATAGATACACAAAGAATCTTCTAGAGGATAAAGTTAGACTACAATTATGGGCACAGTGCATACAACACATAATATCTTATAGTGTATACACATTATATAACTAAAAAACTAAGATAATAGATACAAAAACACTCAGTTAGACGGAGAGGAGAGGTGGATTCTATTTATTCCAACAGCTGACCTATTGTGACATAGTGCATACATATGACATTTTATGTAGTTCTTATAGTGTATACTAAAAAAAACAATCAGTATGGAGAGGTGGATTTGGATTAATCTACTCATTCCAACAGCTGACCCATCCTGACACCCTGACACGTGCTTGGTGTCTGATTGATGGATGTATACAACACAACACATTCAATGTGCAGATGCAGGAAATAAGAAAACGAAGAGAAATGAGCAATCGATTGGGTTAATCGATCAAGTAAACAAAAAATAATTAATATTACAACATATTTGATATAGGAGGGGATGACAAACTGAAAATTTATGAAATGACGGCAGTTGAGAGAAAGAACGACATCTACATACGAGGTGCACATGATGGCATACCGAAAAATGGAGCAACGGTCGGAGGGCGGGCTCCGGGCTGTCGGGCACCGGCAAGGCAAATAAATCCCGAAATAAATAGGAATTAAGAAATGATATTATGTAATTGGAAAAAGAGCAGGATGCATTACTCATTATTTCTCTACATTTTATTTACTCATAAAAGATCAATAATGGACCAACTATTTAGCAAACAATGCAATACAGATAACAACGCGATGAACAAGATAACGCAAACAGATATCCAGCCAGAACAAAAGTCGCAACAAATATAACAAATACTAAAACGCAATAAATGGGGCTCGCTAACCAAGTTTTCTAAAGGTAAAAGACTGAAAAGTTGTACTTGTAACACGTACCACTACCATGTATAAGTAAGGGATGGTCAAAACGTGTACATCTTTTTGACTCTTAAATGTCGAGGGTTGTTTTTCGGGTTTTCCTTTTTTCGTTGTGAAAGAAACGGAGGCGGAGGCAAACATACAAGTGTGGAGAGTGACCGGTGGAAGGAGATAAACAAGAAGGTCAAGAGAAACAGAGAATCGAGACAGAAGTGAAGAGAGAGATGATTCTTTGAGTAGACACGAACTCACGAGTTGGAGTCCCCCGATCGGAATGAATGAGTAATCAGTCAAAAACAGGATCATGTATTATAGAACTACTGGAAACACGAGAGAAGATGATCACTGGGAGAGCACCCGTTTATCAGTATGGTATGAGTAATCAGTTAATCAGTAATCATCATCGCGATAATGACGAGTTTATAGCGGAGACCAATGATCAAGTTTCAATTTGAGGCAGTAAGAGTAAGGAAGCTCAATAAGGTCATGGTCGGATGGTCGTCATGGTGAAATTATGCTGCAATGAAAAAGTTCAATTTCGTATCAGGAGAATATCTCTCAGAGATTGTGAATATTGAACATGCAAAGTGCGAAGATTATGATGCTAGATGCTACCGTAACTATAAATAAAAGCGACGTAATTAGTACCTAATTATATAGTAGGAAGATGTGCAATTGCTCAATGGTGATTCAACAACGCTCAGTGTTCAAGTCCCAGAGGTTTATCTCGCATTCTCATTTTCGCATAGCCGCCTGAACTGAATATATAACCTAAATGTGTTTTAGTATGGCATGCTTCAATCAAGTGAAAGTAAAAAAGTAATGAAATAAGAGTAGCAAACAATTCAAATGACACAAATTATAGTCAACAACATAGTAGTGACTCATTTGAACATCATTTCATAACAGGACAGGAATTGGAACCAGAAAAATAACATTGTGCCTTTCAACAAAAATGAAAACGGCAGCACCCTGTGTGTGTGAACCTGGCACAAGCAATTTTAAAATGCGATACGGCGGGAAAAGAGCAATTTCAAAAATATTAAAGAATAGTTGAATAGACATCACATCACAGTGACATACATGAGATTATTGATGAATAATAATAACCATAATATAATTTCGAAATACGAGTATACAAGTAGACGAACACTATACTAACAAGACTGCGGTTGGTAGGAAATAGTAATTAATGGCCAGAAATCAGAAAGATTCCAAAAATATAAAATATTAATCGGCATATAATAAAAAGGTCGCAGTGTTCGGAGACGGAGTTTTGTTTACAAAAGAAAATTTCCGGACTCGACTCTGGGCAATCATGTCTATGAAGAATGGCGGCATAATGAACACCATCTGGTGGAGGTTGAAAGAAGTGTTCAAATGTCATAGAAATGCATAAATTATAAACATGCATCGATGCATCGAAGTCAAATTGTCGAATAACTGCGATAGGTCCGCTACTTAATTGACAGGAGGTCTAAGCAAAAATATCAATTTCTTCAATCATCAACCCCATATTCTACTAATACGAACAACTACGTTACGCACCCAATCATCGGAAAGTGTTGATTGATCAAGAAAGAAATAATGTTACTCCTGATTTACAAAATTAAGAAAGAATGTTTTGTATTTGTAAGAACGGCAACACATCAATTAGTTTATTAGCCATCGTAATTGCCAATTGGTAAGTAACTAAGTCCTAAGTCCAAAATGCCTATACAAACAAGAAGCCACTAAGGGTAGGTTTGAGTGGTGTGCACATGTGGCGGATGATATCCTATACCCTAATTACCATTCACCTTGGTTAGAAGCGATATACATCAAAAACGGCGCCGAGAGGTCACCATAAGTCAGACATGTTAGGCGATATACAGTGACAGATTATGAAGGAATCCGGATAATCATAGGGAAATAAGATATTGTACAAGAACACAGAACAGAAAAAGCAAGACAAAAAAAAGGAATTTGTTAAAGCAAAATGCTAGCCCCTTTGGAAAATTTGCATATGATAAGCAAATACCTATTACCTGTATTATGCTAATTTTGTACGAGGCACGTCGTATTACATACGTTTATTTGCTTTATAAGCAATTTCCAAAGGGGCTAGCATTTCGCTTTAAGTTACGTTTATCTTAACAGAGCAGATTGAAGGTCGTGGCGGTGGGATGGAGATGGAGTAGATTCGTGAATAACTATAACAAGAATTGCAAAATTCAAATAAACTATAAACTAACTCACCTTAAAACTGATTTCTCTCAACAGGAAACGTAGGGCACTTCGATTTTACATTCGTTGATCTATTCCTCTATCGGGCTGATGATTGAAGAGGCAGTCCGGTCCGGTTGTGGTCACTAAATTCACATTTACTAATTATGAGCAGTAGTCATCAATGAGACGAATGACAAAGTGAAGTGAATAATTAGAGCGACAATATTACGCACATACTACAACAAAGGATGAAAAAGATCTCTTGGGCCGTCAGGGCAGAACTAATTAATGGACTGTTGAATTGCATAACATATAGGCCAGAGGTGTTGTCTGTTGTGGGAATGTGGGAAACATGGCAGATTGGACGTCATAACATGCATATATATTAGCCAATCGTTTACCAAAATAGCATACACATAAAGTGTAACCGCAAACCTTCACAACTAAGGAATTAGATGTTTTCAAGAAAATTGAGCAAGGAAATGAAGGCGGGGAGGTAAATTGTGCAACGATAATCGAACAACAAATGGTAGAAATCCGACCAACGATCAATCACTAGGTCCAGAATGATCTAATAAGGACTGATAAAAAAAACAACCAGTAGTATTAGTTCGTAGATGATAAAGACGAGTAGATATTATCAATACAAGCTAGCATTTGAGAACAGCCAGCCATTTTTGCAACAGTTTGATTTGCAGAGACGATGAGTAACCCAGTCCAACCTTCGCTAGAAATCTCTAGGGAAACGAAAAAACATACGGTTTTGGGTAAGGAGAAGGAGGATGATAGAAGCCATAGAAGGAGATTCAAAAGCCAATCTTATCTAGAGTCTGCGCGCGCGAATCGAATTTGTACAAACCTCTCATTGTTGGGTCAAGAGTGCAAACATGACTGTACAATACAATCAACAAAAAGCCAGTCTTTGATCAACAAGCTATATGCAGTTCCCTTCGAAGTATACCCATCACATTACTGAGATTTTCTGATAAACAACGAAATCTTGCGTATATTTCAGAAATAATTGCGTAATATCGATGAAATATTTTTCTTCCAAATGGAGAACAATCTATTACACAGATTACACATTAGATGCGCCGATTGATAACATTAATTATGAGAAAAAATAGAGCACAAATGATTCACAAAAAATGGAAATCAAATGAAAAATAAAAATAAAAAGTGAAAAAGAGCGGTAGGTGGTGCAGTGTGAGGGGTTTGGGGTTGACCCGATTTAGACACGGGAGACCGAGAGAAAAGAACATGTGAGTGAGTAAGAAAATCTATGAGACAGTTGACGCGCGGGCGACGAGAGAAAGGAATGTATAAGGAGATTGCAAAGAAACGAAATAGGTTAGAGATGTGGCACGAATAGCGCTGGATGAGTCAGACGAACGCAATTAACTTGAGGAGTCATCAAGTGTTTCTGGAGATTTAGAGATGGAGTAGAGAGAGAGAGGAGAGAGAGACGAGAATAGAAATAAGGGAAAATTATAGAAATCTACGGTGCCGGCCGAGAAATAGAAAGCACTTATACAGCGGTGGTCACTTGTAGCTTGCGTTGAGAATAGAGCTAATTTGCCAACACTCAGCGACCCTAACTCTATAAAGAGCGAGTACGAAGCTTTGGAAATTTGCTATGAAATTAGTAAGAGCGCGCTCGTCGAGATTCTAATACAATGTTCAGCCACCTTACAGTTTGTGAAGTTGGATTGAACATTACAATTGGAAAACTAGTTAGAGTTGGCCAACAGAGGGAAATATGCGAAAAAAAGGGTGGCGCGCACCTCTCAACGAAACTCAAGAGTTGCGCGCGGCAACAGTTTGGGGGTGTTTCCCGCAAAAGAATTTGATGCGCGCCGCAAAAGTTTTTTCCGTCTCCTGGTTGCCGTTTTGGTGCGGGAAACACCCCCAAACCGTTGCCGAATAGGTGCGGAAACGGTGCGGGTTACGGTAGCCTATCCACGAGGTAGAATCCCATTTTTTTATTTTTTGACCTGGTATTTCAAAAAATAACCTGTACACTTACAAAACTATAAACAAAAATGCCAATAGACTACGCAGCATTGTAAAAACATTTTATTATTTTTTTCAAACATAAACGAACAAACAACAATACGAACAGGAGAGGAACAACCCTGAGTGTTAGTAAACGATAAAGTAAACGATAATGAGCAAATTCATCAAATGGTACAGAGATTAACCTAGGTGCAGGCAAACAATATATACTAACAATAAATGGATAGTTTCTATCAAAAAACGTCGACAAAGGTCCGATATTGAAAATTATCCTGGATATTTCGCAGATATAGTGTAAGCAAATTATTACGCGAATCTAGTATGAATTTGCAATAGTATACAATAATTTGCATGCGGCATACATATGCGTAGGTCCAAAATGTATCAGAAACCACAAGTTATGTCGCTTACAATGAACAGTTCCGCTCGAAACCTATTATTCTAATCAATCCTCTACCAATGAACTTTCGAAACATTATAATCCTATCATACTCATTTACACACCTAAAACGAACATAAATATAAGTGGCTCTAGTATCCACTCTAACTATAACTATACACCCTCTCTAACTGTAACCGCTCTAACTACTCTAACTATAATAGTCAACAATGGGCATTATTGAATATTCTATATAAAAACTGTCTAGTAAATAAACAAAATAACAAAGTGGTAATCACTATAGTACAGAGAAATGGACAAAAGTGTTTAAATAGTCACTTTTCAAAGACTGGCATAACGGTAAATGAAAGATAAAGCTATTATTTTCCAACCGGAAAACCCAGCTGCTCTTTCATTTTTCCAAAATGGACTTCCATTCCGACAATGAACGCGTCGTACTTCTCAGAAGAGAAGGCAAAAACAGAGCGCCGATCCTCCCGAGTTAGGTCGACCCTGTAATGTTATTATCAGCGTTTGAATGAATTTGAATGAATTTATCCATTTAATTAAAAGAATGGCAGCTATTGAAAAGATGACCAAAAAAAAAAAAAATAAACAACATTAATGGATGACAACTTACAATGATCGTCTGAAGTAGTACTTCCACTCCGAAAACCACTCGAGACGGTCTGGATTGGAGTTCGTCTCCGTTGGGCGAATCAGCATAGTTGCAATTGCTGAATTTAGGGACAATGTATGCTTGGTTGTCAAATGCTATAAAGAAAAAAGGAAGACATATATATGACAAGAAAATGAAGTAGGCACATTAAGCTAACGAAATTAAAAATGAAAATGCTAAAAGTGTATAAAAAAAAAAAAAAAGGCTTACCTATGAAACCACTTAGAAGGTTTTCCGGGAAACGTTTGACTGACGCCGCTTCATCCTCTACAAAAACAGAATATGAAGAAAAGGACTGGGTAATGGTCTTTTGAATTAACAACAATGCAGTAGAGTGATACTGGAAGCGCACTTATCCTTGAGGAAAACAGTCAACGAAAAACAACATGCAATTATTGCGCTACTACTCTTGGAGGGGGGCGGGGATTTTCATAGACATTACAACTCATGGAAAATATATGTATTCACTTAATGCCTGTCGTTGTTATGGTGTGCTTCCATTTTCGTTAACAACAACTATAAATAGCCAAAGCAAATACGTTTGACTCATAAATAAGCCTATTATAATCTTAACGTGTAAAGTACCTCCATTCCCATTGGTGGTTTTGTCGCACAAGGACCAATCAGTGGGAGAATCCGTCTTGAGTGACTGAATTAGTACAAATTATATTAATTATCATGCGAACCCGAGAGAAAAAGGGATAACGAAGCACCTAATAAGGAAGGAAAAGGTAAAACAAGCTTCAGGAACCAACAAAACTTACCAAGCAAATAAAAGCATCAGTTAGATACTTCATTTGGATCGCCAAACTAGCGCTTGTAGCAGGAGAAGACTTCGCAGGTGCCTTGCGCGAACGAGCTGCCTAAATAAAGTGGAACAAAGTGTGGTGTTTTTGTCACACTCGTTTAGTGGTTTAGTCCAAGATTCAAAAGTCATGCGCAAACAATATTCCAGTAGTAAGTAAACAGCAATAAAAATGTTCCCCCCACTTAAAATGAATGACATTGTAAAAAATAAAAGTAATGCAAATATTAGCAACATACGGAGTAGAGCATGAATAAGTGCACAGGACGGAAGTGTTCTTCGGCATCAGCGGAAAAAATCCACAGCTTGGAATGCGGAAGGAAAACGTCTTAAATAGTCGGAACGATTATCATCATCACACGAATGCATATAACACGCACAAAATGGGTTTTCATTGATAGTAAGTAGAAAGAATGCAAATGAGGACAATGTTTACATGTGTCCTTTGTGATTATCCCTATATAATATAATACCATTTTGTGCACATTTTGTTAATATTCACAATTCATACCTCTATAGTCTATTTTGTAATCGTCAGGGTTATTACGGAGCGAATCCGGCTTCACACGAGGAACACTAGTGCGTGCAACTGTTGTCGACACTAAGTCCCGCAATCGTTTGATCTCCTCGTCCTGGTCATTTATCTGAAAATGAGCCGGTAATCCATTGACTTTTAGTAGCTGCATAGCGGTATTAAATATAGCGAAACAAAGAAAACAAACAAACAGTCACCTTTGCCTGCATCATAGCGAAATTAGACTTGATAAACGACGCCGTCAGAACTTGCCCGTCCGACACCATCAAAATAACTTGTGGCGGAAACACATTCGAAGGTAGAGACTTCCAGAGAGACTTAAACGGGACAGATTAGATCATTAAATGAATTAATGAAACAATACCTACACAATTTCACGGTTATTTAATTGAAAATAATAAGACAAACTGTACCTCTGGCGTCGACCAAAGAAGACCCGTCTATTATGGCCCGCATATTTCGACAGGACAACTTATACCACTGCAAAAAAAGTTATGCACAAAAATTATAATAATTTTGACACTGAAAATTAAAAATTGAGATTATCCTGCTCAAACTAACAAAACATGGCAATTAAATGTTGTTTTTCATAATTTCGTCATATTGATGCACCATATTCTCTGATAATAAATAAACATATGATATGTTTTATTATATAAAGCAGGGATTTTTTGGTCAGTATGTCGAAAGTGATCCGTTTCATCAAGTTCATACTTACGAATGCGGAAATAATAAAAATAGAAAAGTAAGAAACTGCACCTCTGATTCTGATTTCTGTAATTCAGGTCCCACTTCAGACGCCTGATTCGCGACTGCCTTCTTTTCAGAGGTACAGATGTAGACCGATCGCCGCCATTCATATGCCTTTTAGCTGAAACGGCATAAGTGGGATCACTCTAAACAGTATCTGTATCATTTGTTCCCAGTATTATAATTTTAGAACAGCAAAAGTAGAAGCGCCTTTGGAAAGGAGCTTCGTTAGCCTCTCTATGTTTACTAAGGATTTAGCAACAACATATACAGTAGATATGCCTGCAAGGTACAAGACATTATAATCGAGGTAGCGCCTACCAACCAAGCATAGAATAAAAAAGGAGAATGTAACAATAGAATGTGCACAATTGATAAATCCAATAGCAAATGGGTTAAACAACAAACTTCCAGTAGGTGTCTGTTGGGTCGCATTCGATGAGGTCTTGATTGAGAGCGTTCGAAACGTGACTAAAATAATATAATAATAATAATAATATAATAATAATAATAATAATAATAATAAAAAAAAAAAAAAAATTTAATAAATAAATAAAAAAGATAATAAATAATATAAATATATGGACCTGCTGTGCTTCATAGGACTGATGTATAAGGAAATCATATGTAAGTTCATTTTCATCCTCGGGCGGATTATGGTCATCACGGGCTGTGTGCCGTGCCCTAGATTCTTGTGTGCCGTGCCCTAGATTCACAGATATAATTGAACGTTTGTAAGATGTTCAAACATTATTCGTTGTACGATTGGCACATACAAAATTAACTAAACATGTTATACAAAATTAAAACAACATATAAGTGTATATATATAGAAACATAAGACAATATGTACCAAACCAGATAACTTCCGCAAGACTGATTCACTGGCTTGGCGGCGTGACAGATCACGGTCATACTGATGGTCCATGTCGGATGACGGGTCTGAAAAATAAAAAAGTGTTCATAATACTGAAGCACAAATAAACGTACATGAAGAAAACACGTCATGCCCAGGAAACATAAAGAACAGGGTAGTTATTCGTACGGAACGGTTATCTGCAAATACATAGATGATGAAACAAATATTTATACATAACACAACGTACAGAAACACCAGAATACAAGGATGCTAAACCTGAGGCACCACTAAGAAGCTCGCTTACTATCTGGCAAATGTATAAGGTACACTTTTTGGTCGATAGGTACTTCAATGAACAAACCCAAAAAGGCGTCAGATGATACCACCATTTTAATCGGAGCACCGTCAACTTTTTCAACAATATAACAAAATGGTAACATGGACTGAAATGCCCCACAAATAGCGGCATTAACTGGATCTTGCGAAGCCAGAGTGCACAACTCTTCACCAATACTCCGCCATTGGACTGTCATAACGGACAGAAGGATGTGCATATCACGGCCTTTAGATCATTTTTAAATCATAAAAAATTCGACAGTTGACAATAAGACAGTAAAAAAAAGTTAATAATACAACGATCAATTAGAATATACAAATATATTTAAATTCTAGCCTTTGAATCCAAGCCTTCGGCCATTTGCTGCAGCAACCACCTGTGCAGCGTTTCTCGGTGGGCAGGAACCCGGAACTGTGTCGAAACTAAACAGTTACCATTAAATTAACGACGTATCCATCCTAATGTTCCCTTTAAGCAATACGGAACAAACTCGAATAACAGCATCATACTTTGAACAATCAACTTGGCGACAAATTTTAATCTTGAACCAAAGCCATTGATCACACGTATTAATAAAGAAACTTACCGGGCAAACCTGTTTATGTATATGGGGACCGAGGTTCCAAATAGGCATCCTCCATAAACCTGACCATTCCCCCCTCGAGTGCTCCAGTGCGGATGCAGGTACGTTTTGTGGTATGCCTAAACTTTTCTGAAAGTTAGCATCTCTAACAGCTACATCCCGTGCACTCACAGTTTGCATTCCGACTGGTTAGCGGAATGCAAACTGTGATTGTCAGCTACCAAAGGCGGATCTAAATGCGCGCTATCAACCGAGGCATTGTCGCGCGCGTCGGCTGTCTTTCAAGTCAACCTGTGCATTTGAGCTATGTCGCACGAATGAAACATATTGTAAAAATATATATACTTAAACACGGCGCTTGCTACGACATCAAATTAAAGAGTAGAAGAAGTAAAGTATGTACGTGTACTTTAACTATACAAAAAATACAAACTTCCAGATCCATACAAGTCGCGGTGCAGTTTATTGATATCTCCCATCTCGTTCCATGTCTATCCAGAATGCTCAAAGTTTGCCCATGACGAATCTGTAACTAATGAAAAATAGGATACATTCAGCAGCTTACCCCAATATAGTCACAACGTTAAATATTACGCTAAACGATACAGGTGCACAGAAAACTTCATTACACACTTCATAATAGGAGATTTACGTTATGACAGAATACAATGATCACACAAATAACAATATGCCTAATAGCATAAATACAAATTTTTACATAGAGGCGAAACAATACAGTATTAGACATAAATATCAATAAGATGATAAATATCGCACCTCTATTTCGAGTCGTTCGAATAGCATTTGTAGGCGTGTATCAGAAATACCACTTCTTCCCGAAGTCATCATAGATGCAGTGATCACATTTTGCCCACAATTCCGCCTTTCGTCATCAAGATCGTAAATGGAAATGTAGCACGACCACACACTTCCGCTGAAATTAAAACTTAACTGACTCCACATCAATTTATTGTAAATCCAATTTTAGTGATGGAATCATCTGTAACCTCTTTTTTTTTTGTTGGCATAGTCCTACAAAAAGACACAAAATTGCAAAAAATTATGAGTAACTATGTACGATGTACCTGCTTGCATTCCGTAATCGGAAGGCGTCCGCAAACACAATCAGCTGGATATTCAACTGATTATTTTGAAATCCTGCGCGGGATTCCAATCCGGTCCGGAATCTGTCCCCAAGATTTGGCGAAAAGTCTTGTATGCGCTCATTTACGAAGGATCCATCGTGGTGTCGGCGATGAAGGTCACTGAATGTACTGATCGTGCACATTGAGTGCGCAAAATTGGAAAATTCACTAACAAACATATATTAATTGAATTACCTGCGAAAGCTAACGGTAAAGGTGTAAAGTAAAGTCTAATAAACACACATTATGTCGTCGATGTTCCTCTTCAGTATAAATTCAATTTGCGCCGACACACTACAGGTTACTATTCGAAGCCTCTCGTGCTCGCCGCCGCGTACTGGGAGAACACTGAATTTGATTTTTATATGCAAAACCCTCTAATCTCTAAAACGTTCAGATATAAATGTAGAACAGAAACAATTGCAAAGGTAGGCATAATCAACTTCACCAAAATACCTGCTACTATTACGAATATTGGACAATTGCAAACCGTTATGAAACATATTTATAATGTGCTATGCATACCGCAGACACAACGGACATTCTTCCGTCTCTTTTTCAAGTAGCACGTTGTGTCCAATCACAGGACACATGACGTATTCCCGTATCCTGAAAAATGGCAGTATATTACCATTATCCATTAAAATTACAGAATTAATCTTTAATACCACTCCTTTCTTACCTTATTTGATCGAAATTATTTACCGAACAACAGTAATATTCATTATAGTCAACAAATAATAAATATAGGTATAGATATAGACTATACCTTAAACCGTCGGTAAGTTCCGAATACAATTCCAACACTTTCTTCGATGAAGTTGCTGCTGGGCGGTTGAAATGTATGGCACTTGCTGCAACATTTAATAATAGTAAAAAAGCATTTTTTATCCTTCGTTAGTGGCGCAGGTAATATTTTCACCCTGCATACCATAATTCGTCGCTTCTTTTACGCATCAGTAACAGCCAACCACCAATATTAGAGTACGCTTATACAACCATGAAACTCACACAGTAAAAAAAAATCCAATAATTCATTTATTTATGACTGGTGTCTTCGTAGATGGTTTGTTAAGATAAGAATCGTCGGATCACCTACAAAGCAAAAACTATTTCCACATAGCGCTCAATTCTTACATCGTTGCATCCAAAAAACTAATAAATAATCATAAAATATAAAATGATGCAAATTGGTTGCACTTTTTTTCCACAACTGCCATTGTCAGCTACATTTGTAACAATTGTAATTAAAATTGTAACATATACTTACGTGCATGTATTTGACCTAAAACTTGGTAAATTTCCAATTCCAGCTCGGGATCTGGGTCGTCTTCTGATAAATCTTCACGTATCACTTGGGTGGATTCACTTTCTGAGTAACATAAAACATTAATAAAAAAAACCATTAACTATTCACGGTCCCTTTCGGGCAGACATCTGTTTTTGTAGAAGATATGCTAGTCGTTTACTCTTTGCTATGATATCGCTCTAAACGTGTAGGTTAGCTTACTGATTCGAATATTCATTAAATTTCCATGCATTGCATGCATAATGATAATTATTCATCAAAGATGCACATTTTTATACGCAGAATAACTAAAAAAACACTTACCTCCTTCTCCCTCATATTCCATCGCATCACACATATGAATACTTTCTGTTGTTTCGGCGTCACCTCTGAATATTGATTTTCAATTATCTCTATCGGTTTGGCTTTAGCTCTGTGTTACAAATTTTCTTCTCATTCAGAGCATTACTCATATCTCCTGCTAAATAGCTCCGTCCGTAACAAACGCGAACATTCACTTGCTGCTGGATATTTTCTTATCGGCTAAAGCTGGCTCAATCTATACTTACTGATATGATTCATGGTCGTCGGTAAAATTCAAATTTCCTTCTCCTGACGTTTCTGGGATGTCCGAAGTTTGCGGATCATCACTCAATCCAAACATTACTCGTAAATCATCTAGTGAGTACCTACTTTTCAAATAAGCAGGAAGCATTCGCCAACTAAACAGAAAGGTGATTTGGATGAAACATCAATGTGAATATATAAACTATTTATAACATTTATTGCATTTAAGAAAGGAAACAATCAAGAAGAACAATAGACGGAATGTGACAATTCGAAATTTTGTATAATACGTTGCATTGAAAATATTAATAACAAGCATATTAGGAACAGACTGGAATTTATATAAATAAAATACATCGCTTCGCCCGCCCTTTCAAATCTCACACTGCGTGTCTGTCGACGCTGCGGTACGGAAACTGACCGCAGCTACGGTAATTATCGCACTTTATTACGTAAATCCAGGAACCGCGCGCAAGTTGCGCCCCGCACCATTTCCGCACCTTTTCCGCACCTTTTCGGGAAACACTTTGCGCGCCATTTATGTTCCGCTTTCCGCATTCATTTTGCGGCGCGCATTTCCCGAAATGGTCATCGGGTCTCAGTGCTCGGATGCGAATGAAGTAAGCCAAATTTGCGCGAAAGGTTGACAATTCAAGCCGGCGCGCGCAGCTACGGCGTAATTTTTGTTTATGTACTGTAGTTTATTAGTCTCATTTGGCAAATCTGCTTGCAAATCCACCGGATATGATGCTATGTCCAAAACAACGCAACGTGGAATGTCGTCTACTATTCAGTGTTAGAATGTTTGTGCGCGCGCAATGAAGTGCATTGCCGCACAATATTTTATTCAAAACATCGTGGTACTCTATATAAACTTCCTGTCCGTATTGGTCTTATTGTATCTTATGAAAATACTGGGTCTTCAAGAAAAACCTTTTATTTGTGTGTGCGCACTTTTGTTTGTTTATTTGTCTGGAAGTGTTTATAAGAAAAACGGCGCCCCCGACACCGACTACGAACATATGGTTCCTGTGGATTTCCATCTATATTTCTTTACACATAATAATGTAGTATAATAATATTTATTACCGTGAGAAACAGTACATTTAGGCAAGTTAGGCTAGAAGTTGCATATAACATATACTAAGTCTTAACCGTCATAAATCGACAAAGCAACGGGTTTTCATCTTGTGTATGTATTACGGTCGTGATTACGTAATACTATAACACAATACTATGTGAATAGAAAATGAGGTTCAATATTTTTTCCGTGGCCCGAACATTTTTATATTGAAAGAAAGCCGGTGGTCGTCCATTGAATATGGTAATCCGAGATGACAAACGCTGTGATTCATCAACGTACAAACCAAATGTAAACATAAAGCACAAAATACCGAACGAGACGCTGAATCTGAATAGGCAGTAAGCCGGAGTATAATCATACAAACCTATTTATCATTTATGAATAGACTCACTAACGGGTCATATGTAAATCATGACAGTGGGCGTGCGGCAGCATGAGAAAAAAGCGACACATCGCAAATTGCCAGCCTAGCCGCCAAAACAACGCTGCGCGCATGCGGGGTTTTCATGGGAAATTGGTAATGCTTTAAATTTAAAATTTAAAATTTGTTTTGCGCTTCAAGAGCGTGCACCTTTATTCAAGGGAGTTCAAAGTACAATTTCAAATATTAATGAAAAGACAGAAGCAAAACAAATATTTATTAGTAAATAAACAAACAAAAATGCAAATAAACCTGTAATGGAAGTAAAGTGAATACGCGACTAGCGGAAAATGACCAGAAAAGATGTGAGGATAGAATACAAATTCGAAAATTAATAAGCGGGCTTTTTGCCTTGAATAGGCTTCTGCAAATTGATACAGGGAGAACGTAAACAAGAACTAGTGCGCGAGCTTATTGCGGCGCACACACAAGTGCGCGACTACGAAGCTAGCGGGAGAAGTAATGGTGCGGGTGCTGCATGTTTGTAATTGCACATCCCGGACCCTGCTAAATAAATGATGAGATCAGTATTAGGAAGAAAATATGATGAAGAGCTCTCATGAAACACACTTTCATACAAAGTAAGGGCTGACGGAAAATCAAACACTATTGAAATAATCGTGGTTACTAAAAAAACTTTATGATGTCCTTCCTTATTTTCTTAATGTAAAAAAATGATCTGAAACCCGATGTAGGTTTCAAGGAAAAACTAACAAACCCGAATCTTACCTAATAATAATATACTATGAGTTTGCCCAGTCAGCGCCTCCCTTGTCAATATTCTGTTCTGTTGTTCTTCTGGTCAACTGTTTGACTAGTGGAGTAACACTTCTTCGTTTCACCGATCCTTTGAAGTATCTGGGAAGGGGGTAGACTTGAACTTGGTCGCCGGCCCGTGACGGACGAGACGGACCCGGCATCGGATCCGATGGTTCCTCCGGTTGTGGTGTCGACGGGGGAAGCAGACGACATTCACGCTGCAAATTGGAGTTGTTATATTCAGAAGTTATAGTTCCGCCGTTGCACAGGCAAATATGGAGAGAGTGATAGAGAAAAAGAAACAGAGAAGAATGTTAGAAAAGAGAGGGACGACAAAGAAAACGAGACAGAAGACGAAAAGGAGAGCGAGAGAGGGAGAAGAATACACTTGATAACCAAACGCGAACCTTGAAAGCCTCTCTCCTGAAGTGCTCCTGCTTGGCGGTTTCTATACGAATCCAGTACGGAACGTCAGGGACGACCATGTCGATCATTGCTTTGGCGGCCAAAATCAGATGTTCGAGAACAACCACTAGCAGAATCTGTAATTAGCGCCATTAGGTCAAACTCTCTATAACTTCTCTCTCTCTACCTCTCTCTCTCTCCTACTATCTCTCTTTCCCTCTTACATTCTCTCTCTCTCCAACTCTCTTTCCCTCGCTCTATGACCTCTCAACACTGTAATTGAATCTGTAATTAGCGAACATGGAGTACGATTCGTCCAAGAGTCACGAGTTACGGTAACCATATTCTGGTTGTTCCAATGTTTATGCAGTGCAGCGCTATTTCCACATCTCTTCCTCTTTGCCTATCTCTTCCCCTTCTCTCTTTACCTTTTTTCTTTCTTACTCCTCTATCTATCTATCTCTCTCTCTCTCTTTCTCTCTTTCTGTCTCTCCAACCTGTCCCGTCCACGTCATCTCCGGCCATATTCGAGTTACAAGACCAGATTGTCCGATTAGGGCACAATTAACGATAACACCGAGAGTTCCCAGCACCTAAACATCAATCAATAATAAACATTTGCGAGTGTACATCTTTTCCTAATTCCTTGTCAATTTGTAGTGGCCAAAATTACAATGACAAGTCAAGCCTTGAGTAAGCTACAAACGGTGTGTTGGACAACGTGTCTTCTATCTTCATAACCAGGTAAAAAGTCGCATACCTGCATTGCTTTCTGCCACGCTCCGATGTCTTTGACCATCCGGCCGAAGGGACGTTGCACGGTGTTGCACAACTAAAAAGACGATGTGACACTTTTGTTGAATAGCGGGGGCCCACACTTGCTAAACAGTCAGAAAGCGTTCAAGATGTACCTAGCACCGTGGTGATATGCAAATACGTGCGGAATATTTGCGTGCAATTTTGCGGGCCGAATTCACGCCGCTTGCACGCTGGCAACTTTCACCATACCGATACCTTGAAGGCGTCGACGCGTATTTCCACCAAGTTGTTGACCAGAGCACACGCAGCAGCTAGAGGAAACGCGGGAGAGAAGAGGAGGACATAACCGAACTGGAATAAATCATAATTCGAGTTTATCTTCTTAGATTTACGGATAGGGGCGTGTTTATTTAAAGCGAAATGCTAGCCCCTTTGGAAAATTTGCATATGATAAGCAAATCCTATGTATCCTATGCTAATTTTGTACGATCGTCCACGGCAATCGTACAAAATTAGCATAGGATACATAGGATTTGCTTATCATATGCAAATTTTCCAAAGGGGCTAGCATTTCGCTTTAACGCTGTAAGTATAAGCCCAACATGTAGACTATTAGAATTTGAGATCTCTAACCAAAAGTCACGATCGAATGACTCTTGAAATGAAAATAATCGACTACAATATTAGCTTCCTTACCGACGTCGATGCCTATGTATTTCCGTATACACAAATACACATCAGACTTGCGATAGAATAACTTATTATTGGAAGATGACCAGCACGAATATACCATTGTCTTGAAACATTGCGATAATTCAACACATAAAAAAATGCAAAGTTACGATCTAGTAAAAAAAATTAATACCTGAATAAACATTTCCAAGTAGTCGTCGAGAGGGCGAGAATAAACCGACATTAAACTTTCCAACTCTGCTTGAGTTAGCTCAGCATCTGAAATGATTTGTAGAGCGTAAAACGATCACAACGAGAAGCTTGATCTTGCGTAGATTACAGATTTCGTGAAAGCGGCACATACGGAAAACAACGGGTAATAGTTTATTGATGATACGTAAATAAATTAACTTATCTCAAAAGGTAACCCTAACATACCGTGCAACCAAACTACAAAGAACAACACGAACAAAGACATTAAAAATAATAAGTTAAATTAATTTAAGTCATCCGAAAAGTATTTGGTCTCCCTTTTATGCCCATTTTTTACCTTGTCCAATGAAGTAGTGAGGCTAATGAGGAGATAATTCAACCAAGCGCATCACTTTGAAGCGAGTAATCAATGTCAAATCAATATCAATGGGTAATAAGCAAGGCTCACCTGCTGATGGAATAAACTCCGGTATAGGCAAACGAACGGATTGCTGAGCCTGGTCTTCCTGAATGGAAATACATTTTTATAAATTTCATGTTCGGCAATCAATGGGTTTACAAGAACAAGAGACAGCCGGTCCCGCTGACAGTATTTCGCCTCTTTGCTAACTGTAACCTCCCTTGGGATTCTTGGGAGATTACTCCCGTTCATGCATACTGCTACCGCATCACACTACTCATTCCTAACCCAAGGTAAAACTCATTACAGCTTTCCCAAAACGTCTTTATAATATTTGTACCTGTTTACAAGTTCCTTCCTTTCGCAACGTCTCCAAATCTTCCACATTTGTATGTCTTCGTCTCACAGTTGGTGGTGAACTGCCATCGCCGATTGAGAAAGATGAAGGTGGAGAAGAGGCCGCTTCCGACTAAATAAACGAATAATAAATTTTTATTTTTGTAGAATAACTTTCTGTATCTTTGCCGTATCTTGCCTTTCAAATCGTACTCTCTATCTTTTATCCAGTTCTACAGAAAATATTCTATACATACTTCCACGCCAGTGTCTGAGAATAAGGAAACTCGGCTGTTGCGCGGCGAATAAATGGCGAGGCGAAGGTTTAGCGAAAGAAAAGGTATGCGGCACATTTGATTTTCTTCGCCAAATCTCGTGGCGCACCTTTCGCATATAACAGAAAGCTCACCATCAGGCTGAATGATTCAGAATTCTCAGAATCCCGTCTCGTCTTCTTTTTCACCTCTTCCACGTGACGACGTAGAGTGTGATCACTCATCGACTTTGTCATTCTAGAATCCAGAACATACGGTAATTTATTAAACAATTAAAGCGAAATACCAGCCGGTTTTTGAAACGTATCTCAAATATCTGCATTCTTATGCAATTATGCTAAGTGGGGTCTGATTGGGGTCTATTTTTATTCTAAATTATGCTCATTTGCATATGAGAGAGTACTCGATGCGTTTCAAAAACCGGCCGGTATTGCGCTTTAAAATGTTTCTCGAATTCTGCCCTTTTGGTGCTCGCTTTTTCAATTCATAACTTTGCACGACGGCATCATTGTTAAAGTAACATGACCAAAGCCTGTTTCAAAAACCGGCTGTTATAACGCTTTAAGTTTGTCAGTTAAAAGTCAAAGTAGACTCGCCATTTAAAAGTTAGCCGGGAAAATAATCTAGACCACAAATGTATTTTACCAATCAGACTGCATCGAATATTTATGAAAAATAAACCCACTTATAAGTAAGCCTGGCCAACTTGAACTTTTCCATGAAAAATGGAACAGCAGTTTCGAGAAGGTTCTGTGTAAGCTGACGAGTGATTAGCAGAGTTGCGAGCGACTAAACGGATGGTTAATGGGGTTTCAAATTTCAAAGCATGCTGAAGCTGAAAATTAGTATTTTGGAACTACACGATAATATACTTTTTTTAATTTTTCATGTTATATGCCGGTTTCGTGCAAAAATGCGGAAAGTATTGACAGAATCACACCGATTTTTTGGGATACTTTGAAACCCATGTAAGAAATTATGTTCCAAGCGTTGCTTTATTTGAATTTTACTTCAGTCTGCGCCTACGCGGCCTATGGCCTTTGTAGCTCTAGATTATTGCATATCCTGAGCATTTGTTCACGATTGGCCGTTAGTAATAAAATGATAAAAGTGAATATATGAAAAACAGGATCTTATTATATAAAGGAGAAGAGTTTGCACGTTTGAATGTTCGCAACGAAGCCCCTTCATCAAGTTTTCGGCATACACTATGAATGAAACATGAATGAATCAAGCGATCTGCCTGCTGTGCTATAACCTATAACGCCTTGGAAACACAGAGAAGCGGCCGATTCTTCCAACCGGGAGAAGAGCTCTTCATCCGGCTGGTAATGGATAAAGTGCTAAATTGATATAAGAAATACGTAAAGTTTAAAGTGGTGCCAACTCACCTCTTGCAATCGTTGCATGTCCCTTAGATAGAACGCAATAAAGAACAAAGATCCAAATGCGGTCACAAATTGGAAAATCACTATTTTTGATATCAAAAAGTCCTCGTATTCATCGTCAGTACGGTAGTTCTTCTAAAAAAAAGTGTGGAAAATACGGGCTTTTCTGTCGTCATCTCAAAGCGTGCTCGCACAAGTCCAAAGTTCGCTTGGCAAACTTGGCAAACTTATCGCTTTTTTCACATCAGTAACGGGTCCAGCGGAGACATAGCGACACACAAGCACACATTTTTATATTATTTTATTTTTAGCGCTGCTGATCGAGTTTCTTCAGATCGGGAGGCTAGCGCAGGGAACTTTTGGCACACAAAAATACGCGTCAAGGTATCCGTATCGCAGCAAATAACTGAGTCTATCCAAATGAACTCACCAAAATTGTTGAGCGTTAGTGCGAGATGTCGATATAATTTCTCACTAATCAGGATTATTATGGCGTAGACGATCATTGGCAGATAGCATATCCAATGAAAGAAGGTGGAATCGGCAAAGTAACTGAAATGGGGTTTTACATGGAAAAAATAGAAAAAAAATGTTCTGCTCCCCCTCTAGGGTGCTCGAGGGCGCCAGGGGTGAGCGCAAGAAGGATACGAACTTCAGTAGGGAACACAATGTCTCACTTGTAACGTGACTGTGGTTCACTTGTGACGCACCTGCCGCGGCCAAATATGTAGAGCGCCAAAGGTGCGCCAACCCTAAGCGGTGAGCAAACACAAACTGCCCTGACTGAAAAAATGACTCACTAATTTGCCGTGTCCTGTGCGACGAATATGCACAAAAGCATGAAGAACAAGCATATGACGCATAGAGCGGAGACGGGGTAGGTGATACCTGCAATATTTAAATTATGCAGTGCAGACAGGCATCCCTCGAAACAAAGTTTTTGTCTAATTGCTTTCCTAAACATATGTGAATTAAAAAAGGAGCTTACTCAAGTCACTTGGTTGATACAAATTCTAGGAGGCTAATAGGTATTACTGTAGACTTACCGTATCTAATAACTGCATGTTTCCAAGCTGGAAAGAATGGTTCCATCCTTCCAGATACAGGATTCGGAGCATCATAGTCACCCTGAATTTTTGACTTGTCTAGCCATACAATGTATTCAGATAAGATCAACTGCTCGATAACTGTCGCAGCGACCGATGTTGTTCACTAGGTGGCTCATACGGAGCAGTCCTTTGAACCTAGCAGTCCTCACTTACCACAGTCTTAGAAAACATCATAGAAGATATAACATTATTCGTGTATTTATTAATGTTAACTATGCATATAAATTAATAACAGACCTTGAACTGCGGCCGTGGATCTTGTAGTAGAGGATCACTGTCCACCGAATATGTGCCCCATCGGAAGGCTAGTTCAGCCTAAAGTGATACTTCAAAACATAACTCCGCCCTTCTTATATAAATTATCAGCGCATGCATAGACGAAGTACAGTCCAATTACGTAAAAAAACCTTCTTACATCACAGAATTGGAAGTATTCACACGTGAGTGCAGCCACGTGTCATATCACTTTAAAATTACCTGTTTCCTCTTCCATGACTCC
This sequence comes from Pelodera strongyloides, assembly GCA_036852015.1. NCBI lineage: Eukaryota > Metazoa > Nematoda > Chromadorea > Rhabditida > Rhabditidae > Pelodera > Pelodera strongyloides. The sequence goes on from JAANDG010000486.1 coordinate 92,062, forward strand.
AGATAAACTGTTGACCAGACACAGTTGAAGAATGCAAATAAGACAAAGCTGATATCAGAGAAGAGCTGTAAATACATTAATTGTTTGAGTGTATGATTATCAATAACACTTCATATGAAATATTGCAGCACTTCAAAAAGATAAATATTCGTGGAATCTTGATGGTGCGCGGCACAGGTTAGCGTGCTGTGCTTTCGCCGGACTCTCGCCAAGCTCGTAAGGGTCACCCTCTCGCGGCAATGATAGGGAGGAGTCGATGCGCCATTTTGTAATGTTCCTGCATGGATTCTGTTCATCGCATCTTCTCCCCGGACTTGGAAACGATCTCACCGCGCTTCATTTTCGAACCAGGTTCTCCACTCTCCACCACTCCACAATGTTTCATATGTGGAGGTATTACCTGATATGTGCTTTGTTCGCCGTCGTCTTCGTGATTCGAAAACTTGAACCCGCCCACAAAGAACATTAAAACACCTAAAAATAAACAATAAATAACATATCACAAATTTAATTGGTGCACATAGGCGCCACCAGTGCGCTGTAAGTGCGCCAGCCGGAGTCGACGCAATTTATCGTTCCCATGGCACAGCACCCCGCGCATCAAATCAACTAATTGGCGTATTTCATTTTCTTGCAGCTCGATTTCCTTTCAGTCAAATGGCAACATACAATTAGTTCAATAACGCATCAGCAAATCAGTAAAATCATCCTCTTCCCTTCAAGTTGCAACTACGCTGCAACGAGCATATTTACCCTTGAAACATACATTTACCACGTAACTCTATAGATGCTTATTACTTCATTGTGAATTACTCAATTAACATGTGAATCATTATATATAACAAGATGAGGTTGACCCTAGACGGACTCGCTCATTGGAGCATCATAGTTAGGGTTGACAGAGCCTGAGCAAAACTGGTCACTATATTCACTGCCGTTCATACGGCCCCCCGGACGCTATTGGAGATTCACTCAAGTGAATCTATCCCCGTCCAACTCTCTATATTATCGTCTAAATAAGGTGTTCCGATAGGCAAGTCTATTCATGGCGACCTCGGAAAATACCGATTCCTGCAGTTTATATAATTCTGCTGTTTTTGGAAGGAGTGACCATTTATTGGTCACACGGAGGAGCGACCATTTATTGGTCGCACAGGAAGGAGTGAGTGACCATTTATTGGTCACATCAATTGCAAACAATTCACCCCATATTAATAAGAACTTCATCTAGTTCATCATCCTCTTATTATCATATATCAGTTAAAAAAGTTCTTAAAACTAGATCACGACGTGCGAATTCTAAGGAAAAGAGTAAGTATTCTCAGTCAGATAGCAAGATAAAGTCCAAAGAACAATCTCCGAAAGAGAACCTGAGCTCATTTAAAAGAGTATGTACCCGAGTTACCAATGCGATAAAAACCAAAGTAGACAAAACAGAGTACCAAATTCAGATTTTGAAAAATCTGAATAAGAAAGATTTGAATGAGACAACAAGACTCAAGACAATTAATGATGCAAATGTAGAAATAGAATTCATAAAGAAAGGACTAGACAAATTGAGAGCTATTGCTGAAGTGGCGGAAAGAAAAGGTAATAGATACCAGAAACATTTCTTGTATAATGAAGGTCCTATGCTAACAAATCTGTTGAATGTTTCAAAGCGACGCGTTACGTCATCAAATAAGTGAGCTACAAAGAACCACAACCCCGAGTGCAACACCAAAAATGACCGAAACACTATCCATCAGGGACCATCAATCCGAATATTCGAAACATCTGCCATACACTGTAAGAAATCCCTTTCATAACACTCCCCAGAACAAAAAAGTACTACATAACCATCACGAAACAAGCACACCAAGCGAAACTATTCTCCGACTTACTGAAACATTACCTACAAAAAGCATGGGAACAATCAATAATGATGAAAGATTTACGGTTAACAATTCAAACATAAACACAGTCAAGTGGAAACTTGACAAATCACTTGTCCGCATTGACGTAACACCATTCAATGGTACCCTTGAAAACTTCGACAGTTTCTGGGAACAATTCGATTCATTAATCAATTCGCAAGCATGCTCAGACGTGCAAAAATTCATCGCTTTGAAGAAACTATGCACAGGGAAAGCAGCTGAATGCATTAGACAATTTCCCGTTACAAACGAATACTATCAGGATGCAATTAGCCTAATTAAAGAACAATTTGGAGACCCAGTCATGAAAAAGAGAGCGCTGTACGCAAAACTCACAGCAATCCGACAATCGTCATCTTCCACCAGAGCTCTCCAAAAGACATATTTTGACATCAAGGCAACATGTTTGCGACTGAGAAAGTACGAAGATCTCAACAATATGACGATCAAAAAAGAAATAAGGAAAAAGTTCCCTTGGGAGATTATACAACCGGTGACACTAGTCGAATTGCAAAATGGAACAGAATTCACCACAAATGAACTACTTGATGCAATCTTCAGGGAAGTTACAACAAAGGTTGACACAGAAAGAGCAAGAGAGTATCATTACGCCGAGATCGCAGCGTACAAATCTTGTCTGATTTGCAAAAAGACAGGACATAGAACCCTAAATTGTAAGAGACAAATTGACGCCCGGGTACTTAATAAGATAATCTGCAATGAGAAAGTATGCAGGAAGTGCTTCGAGTCTGACCACCAAACAAGGTCGTGCCCTGACCAGAACTGCAAGTTGTGCAAGGGAGCTCACAGCGCGAAGCTATGTTTTAAGTCATTGCAAAGAAACACAATCCCTACCAGGAGGAGACCACTCATCAGAAGAAGTATCAATCGAGGCAAATATTACAAGAGCAGCTTTACATAATGTAGCAAAATCAAGTAGATCCTACAAGCAAGAAGAAATCAACACATTTTAATTCTAATTATGGTTTTTAGGAATTTTCGTTTGCGTGAGTGTTGCAACTACGCTGCAACGAGCATATTTACCCTTGAAACATACATTTACCACCTTATTACTTCATTGTGAATTACTCAATTAACATGTGAATCATTATATATAACAAGATGAGGTTGACCCTAGACGGACTCGCTCATTGGAGCATCATAGTTAGGGTTGACAGAGCCTGAGCAAAACTGGTCACTATATTCACTGCCGTTCATACGGCCCCCCGGACGCTATTGGAGATTCACTCAAGTGAATCTATCCCCGTCCAACTCTCTATATTATCGTCTAAATAAGGTGTTCCGATAGGGCAAGTAAAATCATCCTCTTCCCTTCAAGTTGATAATCACTCACCTAAAATAGCCGGAAACCATAACGCCGTGGTCATGTGCCCGAGCCAAGCAAAGTACATGGCAATCTCAGTGCCAAAGTATTCCTAAATAGATAATATTGTGCGTAATAAATTATTATTATTATTATTATGGAAAGAAGGGATAGAAAGTATTCTGTTTTACTACAAAACGTCAACATCACACAGGATGCCTTTTCTCAACTCAAAGACTAAACTCAACGTTTTCTCAAAAAGGGTGAGTCGCTCCTGCAAGTCTCTTGCCAGCTTCTCGCGGCGAAAGTTTTGTAGGTGCTAGTAATGGTAGCCGATAAATAAAGAAAGCATTGAATATCCTACCTTAACTTGTTCTATCGGTTGCTCTCTGAACACATCTAATACCCATTCACTTTGCAAATGTTTTAGACTTTCCGAATTGTGAAGCGGCAATAATTTATCCACTACCCCACACGCGAGCAGACCCGACACTGAAAATAACTGATTATGGGAGATGATAATGTGCTCTTGTGGCGCAATTGGCAGCGCGTTCGGCTGTTAACCGAAAGGTCGGTGGTTCGAACCCACCCAGGAGCGAAGTTTTGCTTAGCTGTACTGATTTTGATATCTGATTAGGTTATATATAGAAAAATAGTGACGAACCAATGCGAAACGTGCTCTTGTGGCGCAATCGGCAGCGCGTTCGGCTGTTAACCGAAAGGTCGGTGGTTCGAACCCACCCAGGAGCGAAGTTTTGCTTAGCTGTACTGATTTTGATATCTGATTAGGTTATATATTGAAAAATACTGACGAACAAATGCGAAGCGTGCTCTTGTGGCGCAATCGGCAGCGCGTTCGGCTGTTAACCGAAAGGTCGGTGGTTCGAACCCACCCAGGAGCGAATTTTTGCTTAGCTGCACTGATTTTGATATCTGATTAGGTTATATATTGAAAAATACTGACGAACAACGCGCGAAACGTGCTCTTGTGGCGCAATCGGCAGCGCGTTCGGCTGTTAACCGAAAGGTCGGTGGTTCGAACCCACCCAGGAGCGGATTTTTTTGCAGTTTGAAAAGTAAAAGACATACTGACTGACCTATGCTCATTCCTTCAGGTATAGATACTCGAAGGCCTGGTCTGGCAAGTGTTAGGCCTCCTCTTGAAGCTCTTACGCTCTCCAGCATTTGTTTGACAATCAAGGAGCGTTCTATACTGGTAAGAAATGTGCTTCTAATCTGAAAATAAGATATTGCTGCTACAGTATGGAATAACAACTGATCGCAGGTAATTTTCCACTGAGTCTTCTTGAGTAGAGAAAATCATCAGGACGGCAGGGAATGGTGAAAACGAATAATTAAATTAATACACCCCCCTATTATAACGTGTTCGCGCCATCGCCGCGCCCCCTTTCCATCATCTGTGCGCGGCACAACCGCGGAGTTTTCTCTTTGCACTCTGGGCTTAGCTGCTGTAAACCGTGGTCTGCTTCGAATCACTCACTTCAACACCTTCATAACACTGTGCTTCTTCGAAGCAAAAATCCCTGAGACCGCCTCCGAACTGTGCTTTTACTGTCTTCTTGATATGGCTGAGTTCTGCGCCCTGTAACAATACTTGAAGTTAGAAATTATTAATTTGAAGTCATGAAGATTGGAGCTTTCACTTTGAACTACATATAATCTTCTTCCTGCCTGACCTTTGAAATTCATACAAACAAAGTTTATATCTACGTTCATAATTTAGTGTCAGCTGATCGTACAGAATACACTTTTAGGACGTACATATTCACTATGTTTGGAAAATGTGCACAACTCTGCGATAAGAATTTCAAATAGAAGACAGAGGCAAAACTTCTTTCATTAAATCTACACTGAGGAAACTTAGCCGGTGCGCCGCCTATACCGGGCCCGAAAAGGGAGCGCCGCCGCCATGCATAGGCCCACACATTTTTTGTAGGCCGCGCACCGGCCAAGTGCCGGCGGCGCACCTGCCACATTGTACGGGAGTTTGAAAAAAAACACATAAAAAAAAAAAACACACACAATATATGGTGCAAAGCGAAAATAAAAAAAAAATGTATATACCCGCTAACCTTTAACAAGCTAGCGTAATCCGCAGAAATATATAGAGCGTAGCACTGCTCTAACCGATGGTAGCGCACCTCAACCATTAGATTGGGTTGTAGTTTCTTCAGCTAAAGAATTAACTGCTATATTATTTATGGAAACGGTCTAGTCTGGTAACTCGTTGTATATATTACTAATGTTATTTCTTTGGACTATCAATAATAGTACTATTTTGAAAATTTCGGTTATTCGCAAAGCCTGCTTTTCAATAACCGTAAATAACAGCACAGAGTCACCTTAAATATTTAATAAATTAATAAAGAAACGTGCAATTTGTACAATCCACGTGCATGACTCCTTCATGTTGGGCACATGAGTGTTGTGCTTTAAAATCAGTAAAACATCGCAGTGAACTGACGGAGACGCGTATCTGAAATTTTGGCTCATTCTTCTTTCAATCTTCCATCATATATTTTTTATTAAACTCTTTATTTAGAAAACGAACAGCAGTAGCAAATGTAAATTAACATGAAAAGAGAGAAAACACACACAGGCTGAGCACATTCAAGAGGCTCAGCTTCTCACGCGGTGTATATTGATGCACACATTTTAGGTGTTAATAAATATTTATTATTTAAAAGGTTCTGTAAAATTACACATGAGACACTGACCGGTAAAAATAACGGTAATACCACAGTAATTACAATAAAATTACAGTAAGTTTACGATACTGTAAAATTACAGTAGACATGGGAAACTATCCGTATGACAACGATGCGACTTTGTTATAAATCACAGTAATTATTTTACAAGTCTACTATTTTCTAATTGTAATTTGGAGACTGGAAATTATGGATCGCAAGCACATTTCAATAAAATTTCTCTTAATAAATTAAATTATTAAGTTAACTGTCCTTCAAAGAGGCAGGTCAGCTTTCATAAATAATAGTTTTTAATAAATAATTACCTCCATAATTGTGACGAAATCGCAATTCGCTGACCTTCAGAGATACCCTCTTTCACCAAATTGTTCACGCTTTTCTGTAGCATATTCAACGAACCTACAATTAATAAAATTGGTAATTTAAGTAAAAGAGCAAGTACCTATCAACCTATCCATACTGTAGATGGCTACTTATGTCTTGATGCTAATAGGTTCATCTTAACCGGTTTAAGTTACTTATGGTCAGATTTGCACGTTTATTATTTGGATTTATTTCTGTTCTGTTCTAGGCTTGGATTACGAATTACTCTTTCTAATGTTTTTTACAACATGTGTGCCTCTATTTATATTTACCTTATTGTTAGTCGTTCTCAAAGTTTCCTAATAGTCCAATAGATTACTATATTTTTGAAATAAATATGACACAAACACAAAATATAACATTTAGTAGAACCGAAGCACTTGACTTACCTCAATTTTTAAATGTAATATCGTATATTTTAGAAATATTTAGAGCCTTGTAGAAATACAACGATAAGTTTTATAATAATTTCTTGTAGATAGAAAATATATGCCCATTATTCTTTATTGTACTTAAAATGAATGATTTCAATGCAGTTGCATAATAACAGTAATAAAAAGTGAACAATGTAAGAAGGAAATAATTGTTATAATTGTAAAAAGTGCTTGAAATAAAATACCAAGTTGGTGCATGGCAAAATGGCAACCCGAGCCTTAAGTCATTTTAAACAAAGGAAATTGGCCCTTTCTGGGTCCTAAGAGCGCACAGGGCCCTTATATGTATGGAACGCCCCAGGATCGATGCAGAATATGTAACTATGTTGGGTGGAAGGGCGGGGTTTACCGCTCATATGGATATGGCTACGCTAAGCTCCCCCCCATATAATAAGCTAATTTCTACGTAGCTGAATGCTGTCCGAGATGGGCAGCAGGTGCTATGCTAATTATGTAGCGCGCGGTAATTGTGCAACATTTTGGGAGCGCATACATATAACATTGGATGTTTGTAAAGTGCGTGAAAGAGTGTGACGCTCCAACAACAAACAAACAAGCAAACAAATTTAGTAGTCTGTTTTATTTTATAAATCAGCCAATTTTTTTACTGCATTTCAAATATGCACCGTAGTGAGGATATATAGGAGGAGGAGATATTTGTTAAATATTGGGAAATTTAGGGGGTAGCCATTAAAAGAGTCTATTTATTTGCACAGTGGCATGTATGTAACAGGGCACTGGAAAATTCCCTTGAAAAGGGAAAATATAAAAAGGCGGGTTTCCTCTTTGAGCACGGCTATTGAAATTTCAGAGTAAATAATTGTCGAGTGGTTTACCAAAGTACGTGCCTGATCGACACATAACAGAACAGAAACTACATTCAGAAAAAATAATAAACGGCACAATGTTACCAACACTGCCGAAACTCTTGTAGTGCGCGGCGAAACTCTGGCTCGAAAATTTCGCGCGGCGAAAGGTAGACGCGACAAATGTACGAAAATGTGAAAATTGATGAAGACCCAAGATGGCTTTGCCAGGTTTCCGCGAAAGGGTGCTCATGTACATGCGAGAACCTGGCGAGAACCTGCCGAGAGTCTGGCGAAGAGTGGGCGGGGTGGTGCGCGGCGAGATGATAGGCGCACACGATTTTTTTTCGCCGCGCAACAGTAGAGTTTTGCGTTGAAGCAGTGAGTAGCGGTTACACTGCACGCGTATATGAAATCTTTATTTCTGTTTATAATAAGGATTTCTATATGTACACAGCTACACGATGAAGTATCTCCCACGAGTCAAACTAATAAGGGAATCTACAAATCTTACAAATATTCCATGGTTTCATGAAAATAGCACACCTTTCGGTCAGAGAATCTTTTCATTATAGTGACATACTATTATAATAAAATTATTAATTGATGATATTGTTTAAAAGAAAATTTATTATTATTTTTATTATCAGAAAAGAGACTTACTTTCAGGTTCTTCCACATACCAGTCAGCTTCGATACTAGTTTCTTGCAATGTTGGTACTCTCAAAAACTTTGGAGGTTGCTCGTGCGGAGCCGGATCAAAATCTGCAACGTCTTTGACGTAGTGCGGGGGAGAGTGCATCTAAATATGAATGGATTCTGAACTTGTATTTTCACCAAGTTAAACATATATTTATACATTAATACTACCGTAACATTGTTAAAAAATATATTTATACTACCGTAACTATTGTAAGTATTTTTACAGTTTGTGTATTACGCATTACGCAGCACTGTTTCGTCTAATAATTTAATCTAATCCCCTACACAACAACTGTATGCCTCTTCTCACAACATACAATACGTATTTACATAGAACACCTTATTTGAATATTTATCATACTCATTAAACGACTTACACGACTTACGACCTACAGTGAACCTTCCTATACAGTAACCCTACCACCTACCGTATTACTTCTTCGTCGTCTTGTTGGCTCCAAATCACTGTCATTATCACTACCGTAGTCATAGTCATACTCGTCCATATGGTCGGTAGTCAGTGAAAATGCAGGCAAATTCGGGCTTCTCATTGTTATTTTCTCTTCTTTTGTTAGTCGTAAAACCAAGCTCACTCCACGTCTTTGCTCTGTGAATTTTAATTGGGAATCGATGTTCAATAAACATATATACATATAAAGAACAAGGTCGAGTAAACCAACCAGCATCCATAGAATGAGAGAATAATAAATTCAGTATTATTCGTCTAAGCTCGGTTTAATATTCAATCATACAAGCTCCAAAATAACTAAATTGAAGTTTAAATAGTTCCATTGATTGGTCGTGCACGATACCAAGGTTAAAGCAAATTCTGGCCGGTTTTTGAAACGCATCGAATACACCAGCAAGCTTATGCAGCCTATGCAAATGACCATAAATTAGATAAAAAATCGAGTTAAATTTGAGTAACTTAGCATAGATACGAGGAATTCAGTTGTCCACGGTGCGTTTCAAAAACCGGCCGGTATTTCGCTTTAAATGTACGTAATTAAACAAGGAGAATGGAGGCGGAGAAGGCAAGGTTGTTCCTTATAATATAAATGAATAATTTCAGGTGTTTTCGTAAGATACGCCTAATATCCTTACGGACTAAATATAAAAATATAAAATTTCACAACTCTTACAATTAGGAGCCTCTACTATTTATGGGTTGTGCAATTTATTGCCGTGAGTCAAAAGAGGTCAGCTTAAATGATAGGAAGACTATGTGAAAGAGTTTTGAAAAAAAAAGTTGAAACCAACCAACGGTATTTTTTACCAGCCGGTTTTTGAAACGCATCGTGGACAACTGAACTCTTACGTATTTATGCTAATTTGCTCTAATTTAGCTCGATTTTTTATTCAATTTTTGTTCATTTGGTTACGCTGCATAAGAATGCTGGTCTATTCGGTGTTTCAAAAACCTGCCAGTATTTCGCTTTGTCGTTATCTTGAAAACCCGTAGATACACGCTCAAGGGGCAAAGAATTCAAACATTCTCTTCCAAATAATAGGAGAAAAAAGTACCAAAATATTGACTGTTGTTAATTTATTATTATTTAGATATGATATTTCTGGCGTAATGATGAAATGTGGCCCATTGGCCAATCATTTAGAACATAATGGCCCATAATCTGGCCAAAGCAACTGTTCGGCGGAAGTGAAGAAAAACAAGGATGTGCACAAAATACTCGAAAGAACACCCACACAATAGTGGGCCGTAAATAATCAGAGGAATAGCTAAACATCCTGGTTCAAAGCGAAGTGGAGGCAGGATTTTGAAAAGCATGATGATTCCAATATGTTGTATAATGTGTATGCTAATGTATAATTACACCAAAAATTGCACAGATATTTGCATACCCTCCACGAGTACAGCCTCCAACATGTAGTTTAAATCCGCATGTTATGCCGCTTTAATATTATAGTCGATCTCTGAACAGAATGAGTTTCGACCTTGACTAAACCTTGCTCAAGCATTTGTGTTTTGATAATAAAGCCGTATTGAGCAAGGTTTGCGAAGTGCATACCATGCAACTTCCGCTACGTTTTGTGCCGGAAATACACAGAATTTCCACACAATACATAGAAAACTGGTTGTACATAGCTAACCACGTGTTATGCCGCTTTAACCTTTGGAAAACAGCCACATCTGCGCCAAGCTAAAAACATTTCCCTAATCACGTTTCCAAAAAAACCTTACCGTACCCTAAAAGACACAATACACTAACGGAAAACCAGCATCCATAACCAATTTATTCCCATAATAAATTAAAGATCGCAAATGAAAAACATCGAAAAATACTTTTTGGATCAAAAATGTCTCAAGGTAGTTTAATTTGAACAATCAGTCGAAAAGGAAAAAAATCAAGAATGCGTTAATTATTACATACAAATGCGCAGTTTGAATATTATGCCATATAAATAGGAGAAGAAAATATGCATGACAAATTCACAATTTGGATTGCGAACAGGGAGACTAGAAAGATTGCAAATACTGAAAATAATAATAATAATAAAGTGAAATGCATAGAAACAGTAAAGGCACATATTATACAGTACGTCAACACACGCATGCAATAGCATTAAAGCGGTATAGTGCGTAGTTTTAAATTGTTCTGCAACGGCATTCCTATTCCATTCTGTGCAACAAATGGAAATGGATTTGTGAAAATGCACAAACCACGACATCGCGTACCATATCGCTTTAACACTAATAAATATTAATAATTTACAAAGAACTTTCATTGCACAGTACAATCACAGGGGATTAGAATTTCTATGTGACAAATTATTATAAATTGATACAAACTTTACATTGTAACCTAAATTGGGCAGCTTGAAATGAATAAGCAAATCACATGTTCAAAATCAGAAATCAGAATACTAAAATTACAGTATATAACACAGATTCAACAACAGTTCTGTTTGTGATATTTGGATTCGAATTTGAAAACCAATCAAGATGTGCAACATTCCCATGTACATATTATTTGCAACTTATGCTCCGTTTTCCAGTCTGTGCCGTTGCCGGAACCGCACAGAATGGCACACAACTTTACAATACATGAGCATGCAGTTGTTCAGGATACATTTCCAAACCACGTACCAATCCCTTTAACCCTGCACCACAATCTCCTTGGATTGCAACGAGTCCAATATGATGAAGACCACAAACAACAAGAGGGTACCTAATAAATCTCCGATTGCAGTTAGATAAGGAATCGCGGCATTATCGGGATCCACTCCGTGGGACCACAGCAGAGCGACCACCCATTGACAGATGAAGAGAAGAAGCATCACCTAAAAAGGGATAATAATAATAATAACGAATATGGCTTAACACTGGAAAGGTTACAATGCGAAAACCAAGGATCACAACTGATTATGGAATGACTGTTTCGCACATACAAATTCTGTGTTTCAAACAGTAATTCCATAATAATTATGATCCTTGTTTTCGCAGAAACCAGTTTTTATATGTGCGAAACAAAATTCTTGTTACTTGATTCATAACCACGTGAAAGGCTACAATGCGAAACTCCGGCGATGCGGCGCACTACACCTACACACCTATTCGGGCACGGTGCGCCGCTGCGCGGAGGCGGAGCTTCTTGAGTATTGCAAAATAGTACCTGCGCTAGTGCCGCGATCAGATACAGCGAGGTGAACAATGCTCCAAAGGGCGGGTGGTCCGCCGACGTGTGTAGTGCCCGTATCATCCAATTGAAGAAGATGTGCCCAGGCACAACCAAGAAGAGAAGAACACGCGCGGACCGAGAATCCCATTCTGAAAGATATGACGTTTTTATAATAAAGGTTTATATTAAAAGGGTTAAAGCCGTATTGTTACCAAAGTACATACATGCAAATGGCATACGATAAACATATGCTATGTACAAATCCCATTGGGGGCCCGTTTGTTCCAAAGCGTTAAAGTGGTATAACAGTCGGCTTAGAAAACGTGTTTATCCCAAGTCCCAAATATAAAAAAGAAGCGTTAAAGGGATATAACAGTCGGTTAGGAAAACATACGCTGGACGATAACGATAATAAAAAAAAGATGAATAGTCAAGGTGTCTAGAGAAATACGATAAATGCATTAAAAGACCCACCTTTACTAAAGAACGTCCTCTTGAATGAGGTGAAGTGTGCAACGGTCAATCCACTGGGCAATTCCCCGACGACTCCGCATAGATGGAAATAAGTGGACAGTCGGGATGCCTGCACTGCGGCTAGATTACCACCCACTCCTGAAATAATAGCAGTCCATATAGAAACAACTCATTAGCCCGTATTCTCGGGTCGACGGGAAGCGGTATTCGTATGGAGCAAATTATGCGCCGAGAATACGGGCTATTAAAGCGGTATTTATGGAGAAAATTATGCGCCGCCACGTTTCACAAGGGTACATAATGGAGCCCAATACATGGGAGTGCAGTTGCCGAATATACGCTTCGCAAATCACTTTCAGCTAAAATAAGTGCAAAGTTAGAAGTGCTCATGTGTCTAGTAGTCTAGTCGACAAGAGACACATACATAGAGCACGTCTGATGTCATACGTTTCTATATAATTTAAAAAAGAAAGAGAAGTTCTAAAAAACCGCCATAGTCATATAAACTCACCATTGATAACGGGTTGGAAGGAAGCAATTGATGGGAACTCTTTGATCGCTCTCTCCAGTACAAAGCCACCGCTAGAACTGATCAACATGGAAAACACAACCGGACTCCAACCGTTTTGCAATACCTGAAAAGTGTTGTCATCTTTGGTATACCTGTTAGTAAGGTATACGATACGGTATACTCTGGATCGCGCATCAATGCGTTCAGTAAAGCCAAAACATAATAATGAAAAAACGCGAAAGCGATAAGCCAGTGAAAACCGTCCATTTTAAAAACATTACAATCATCGATCCAACTTGCAAAACAGTAGCCAATTTTACTATTTGTGTCCTACCTCGACAGCTCCCTCATCCTTCCTGGCAATCGACAACCATAGCGGGAGGATGGCCACAAAAGCAATTATAATTGCCATGTTCAGCCAAGACCTCGTGAGATGTGCTTCTAAGAACACCGTACCAAACATAGCCAGGACCTAAAACACATCAAACCTTATTACTTTATGCAAATGATTAAGGATTGACTTGATACAACTCAATCACTCAGTACGGTACCATGCAATGTACAATTCATCATCAACGCATCGACTCGGGTACAAATCATATAAATGAAGATTGAAACACAATGAAATGAAACAATCCAGCCAAACGGCCAACCCCGTTTCAATTTTTTTAAACAAGTTCTAATTTCAAGAAATAGCAAGTTGATGTAAAAGAAGCAATCCTAACCTCCTCCTAACTTTAGGTAACTAATAAAATCCCTAACCGTTAACGTAGTAAGATCTCCAAGCGATGCCGCGATAGGTGTCGCCACATTATCGGGGTTGATGTTGAGCGATCTGCTCGCCAGAACAACGCCGCACATCAGCAGCGAGAGAATAAGCGAAGCTGCACACGCAGTCGTAACTGCCGAAGCGCACAGAAGACACGCGTGCGACCAGTCCATCTAGAACACACATCACATTAAAATAAAATACAACATCCGAATTTAAACCAAAACTGTTCGCACTTCAGTTCAAGTAACAGAAGTTCCAGAAGAGTACCAACATCACATTAAGTCTGGTGGGTAAAATCACGCACGAATCACTTTCACTTCCGGACTGGCTTTGGCCACTTCCGAAAGCTATTCGATTCAAAATTTATACATTTGAGTGAAAGACATGGTTGTTACATCCACTTATCAATCAAAATGTTCCTCCTAAGCAGACCACCTCCATTTACACATGTAATTATACCCTGCATCAAACCACGTATCATATCTACAAGTCTACAATGTGACCCCACCTCTCCTCTCGGAATCCAAGCCAGCACAACAGCAAAAGCAGAGGCGAGAAATGCGACTACGGTCGCCTGCACTTGAATCAGTGCGAGATTCGCTTTGATCACATCATATCGCTGTTTCGAGGAATCCAGATGACCAAGATTTGCCTAAATGAGTGAGTGGTTGTGGTTGATTATGATCATCTGGTGAATGATCAGTGAAGGTCCGCTCAAGCCTCAAGTATGGAATTTGCAATAGCGCGCTTCCGGAATGGGGGTTTCCGGAATCCGGAAAACCCTAACAATAATCTCTAAGCATTATCTACGCTAATCCGAAGGCGGTCTGCGCGTGATTTTACAATTTTACAGAGATTCTAGACATCTACGCACAGCGACAAAGAGAATCACTCAATCCAAGAACATGATATTTGTAACTATGGGAAACATAAGAACTACCAAAAAACGGATTCACTCGAATCTCGGACAAACGCGAAATTCCATCAAACTACTCACCAACGTGGATAACCGACTTGCCAGTGTCATCTCCAGATTTCCTTTAAGACCCAGCAGAGCGGGAACGAGGATGAAGGTCTCTGGCACCTGAAAACAGTATTCTAATTAAAGGGATATAACGGGTGGTTTTTAAAACTCACGTCGGACAAATCCACATTCACATGTTGTATGCAAATGAACATAATTACATTAAAAATATCGTAGCGTAGTGTAGTGTCGCGTAGTTATTTGCATACGCTGCATGGAAACCTTTTTAAAACATACACCATATCCCAATCAAATTTACAATGCAAAAATCAAGCTGGGCTGGCTGGGCAGAACAATTATACGAAACACGATGCTCCAACCATATAGAACACACAAACAGACAAAATAAGGGAGATGGTACAGTGAAATGACGAAAAAAATACAACCTTACTTCTTTAAACAGTTCCCAAGACTGAACAGCATCGAGTACAAGTCCCGCCATAACCATTCCAACTCCAGCAATTGTAAAGGGAAACACGACCTGAAAGATGTACCTTTTTAGTTAGAATAAATAGCGGAGCGGAGGAGGTTCGGTGGAAACCTCGCCGTCTAGAGCTTACCGTTAGTTAGACTCTGAAGAAGGCAAATTTTCTGGAGAGCGAAGGGGGAAGGGGGAGGAGAGAGGGAGAGAGAGAGAGAGAGAGAGAGGGGCAGCTTAGAGAGAGGGAGAGAGAGAGGGGAAAAGAGAAGAGAGGGAGAGAGGAGAGATTAGCAAAGAGAGAGGGAGAGAGAGAGAGAGTAGAGGGAGAGAGCCAGCCAAGCTTCACGTTGAAACAACGAATCTGAGTTAAACAAAGGTGTACCTGAAAGAAGAGAACATAGCTGCTTTCAGCCGGTGCCACCGATTCATCGATCACATTGGTATGGCTGTTGTTGAGATCCTTCAGGGACGATCTTTCGTCTCTAAAAAATGAAACGAAATAGGATTTAAACGGCCATGCCCATTTCAGGTAACGAAGAAGGCATTTTTGGCTTTTGGCATCTGACTCTCCGTGTCAAATATAGTAGGAGTCAACATTTTTCACTTTTCATGTGCAACATTCACGCAGCAAAGAACAATTTACCATATGACACGGACAGTCAGACGAAGTAATCAAACACAGGGATTACCGGAAATGAGCCTGACCCTTTAAAAGATATAGCCCCCGACGCCGGGAATAACAGTGATTTTACCGATCTAGATTGCTGGATAAAACACTTCATACACGGGGAAAATAGCCCTTAGAATAAGGTTCCAAACGTAACCCTTACGACAATAGCCCTTAGAATAAGAATCCAACCGTAACCCTTACAAAGACAGAGGTTGCGGCTTGGACTTCGTGGCTCCTGCTGGGGGATCAATAGGAGGAAGGGAGTACATCGTGGATCCCTGAATAATAATTTAATAGGATCGGAACCACACTTTTTAAAGCGTCATGACACGTGGTTATGAAACTCATGGTGGACAACGGTATTTCGGTGTATGTATCCGGTTGCATTGTATTATATGCAAATGGTGTTTGTTCCATTTTCTTAGGAAGACCAAAATGTCTGTCACATAAAATTTGCATATAGTGGGCGAAATGCACTTGTCTATCAAAAACACGTACCATACCGCTCGTAAAAAGAAATCAAGGGAATTACGAGAGGTAGGCACAAGTACTTACCCCTGTAGTATCCGGAGCACTCTTTGTCATCTGATCTGAAAAGTGATATTATTATTACTAATTCTTACACTGATAAGGAAATCCTTGAAAATCGAGTGCATCAACGTAAATGAAATGAAACACGTAAGGCACACGGCCCAATGAAGACGACAAATATACTTTATACACGGGATTTAACCTGTAAAATAACATTTAACGTGGGATTATAGAAAAAGTTTATTGTCGGGTTTCCTGTTGATTATAATTATTAGTAAAACAAGCAACAACACATCATCGAAAGAGATCCAAGTAGATAGCAAAGAAACAATGAAAGCTAATGTTACTAAACAAAAAGATAACTATTCAAAAACTAGATATTCTGATATTCTACTGTAAGGGGGGGGGGGGCGTCAGAGATAAGCATCACCGTATCACATTCCTTTGCAATAAGGATAAAACTACTTTCTTTACTAAGTAAAGGCATAAAGGCACATTAAAATACGCTCGGGTTTACTTTTTGTGCTTGTCCTTCAGCGTTTTATCCCTCGGAGAAGCGAGGAAGGTGCTCCTAAAACGATAATAAATAAAACTTTTCGAATCGCTGTTCGAAAGATATAAATTAGTAACCTCCGCTCCGGAGAGAGGTCGGATTATCGATAAAATACTTGTATCCATACCCATAGCATAGTGAAACATTCTTCCCTAATAATCTGTTTCCAGACAAAGGTAAACATCACCCCTGAGGTGCAAATATGCGTTATACACGGTATACGGCATTATGAAGAAAATAGAAACCTACTTATCAGCCGGATCAATGCCATGCTCCTTAGCGAATTGAACCAAGCACCTCCTCATCGCATAAGCATCCTCGCCATCGGCATAATATCTATAAAAAACACAAATTTATTAATAAGGAAGAAAAGAAAATAATATCAATCAGTGCTAAAATACAAACCCACAGTAGAAATTGACGAAAAAGATAAATTCCAAAGCCAAAGATATAATAAGGGACCAATTGACCAATATACGAATAAGACAACTATCAAGTACTTATTTGCACACTCTCTGTGAGTGTGAGTGTGAATTATGTATTATATATTCGATGTTGGCAGTAAAGACAATTTTACATCTGTGTCTTTGATGTTTATTCCGGGAGTCGTAAATGCTCGAAGATCTACCTTGACTATCTATATCTTCTCCCATAATAGATCGTATCTCAACAATATCATACATTCAACAAAACATACTTTGCTTCGACTTCGCTCACTTCGAACTTGAGTGTCTGCTGATAAAGATTCAAAGCGGCTCGATTGCTGACTCTCACGTGCAAGGAAACGTAACGCGCGTTGAACGTCTCAATCATTGCGCGCGCCGTCTGGTCCATCAGCTTCTGTGCAAGACCTATAACAAACAGGAGATAATTAAGTATTACATAAACATAAACGCATCATTATGTGTTTCACTAATAAAGTTGCAAAATCTCTTCGTGGGGGGGTTTGAGTCTCAACCGGAGCTGGTTGGGGTGCGTTAGCTTTAAACCAAAAATATACTAACATGTATGGATTCAATTCACTCAAAGATATGAAAAAAGTGGGCAAAGTGGGCACCTAATCTGCGGTAACTCCTCTTCACAGCAAGAGAGGTGATATGTCCATGTGGTTCCGAATCATCTTCGTCGTCCATTTTGGCCAATACGTATCCAACAACGTTTCCCTTAATAATAAAAAAAGTATTATATCGAGTTTTCAGCTCACCAGAACACAATGTCGATTGATAGAGCAACTTCCACAATGCGCCTGGGGGTTGCAAGGAAATGAAGCACAAGTACTATAGTACCGATAACTCCCCTTGGCGTTAATATATATGACACATACTGATGAAAGAAGAATATCAGCACATGGAAGAGTGGAAGCGAAAACAACCATAACGGCCCGAAAGGGCCTGTATTTACCTTGTGATCCTCGGCAACGAAAGACAACTGGGGCCACGACAAGGCGTGATAAAAGTAGTACTTCATCTGGTAATTTTCCGGAAGACACAACAAGTTGCAATGCTGCGTGTTCATCAAGTCTTCGGCCCGGGCAACTCGAATGTTCATGGTCTAAAAATCGGCAAATATGACAAACGATTAACAGACATTGCACGCAACAGAACACACTTTATAGGCTATATATTCAATTTATCGCGTTAGGCTACGTTCTAGTCACAAAGAAATAGATCTGAGACAAACGTCTTCTCTAAACAAACAAAAAGAATAAATGAAAACACAAAAGAAAGACGCGACAAATTTGGCGAAACAATGGAATGGTGCATGCACTTTGCAGAAAAAAATATTTTAATACATCTTTAAACATCCGTGCGGAACCTCTATGGTTTGTTATTTAGAATGTGCTGAAAAGCTGCACAGAGATTTACAGTAACACTTACAGTAGTATGTATATAACAACTACCACGGTTGAGCAAAAATAATGTTATTATAGTTCTCAAAACGAATTTCAACCCTGCTGCTTCTATATGTCGTGATTAAGACTGCAGCTTGATCACACATTGCATAAAGTATAAACTCATGATAAGCAAAGTCTGTTCGCAAGACAATTGCAAATTTTTATGTTACTGTTGTAAATAAATCTAATTATATTTCCATTCACAATATTTCCACGTAGTTTATAAACCTGTCTTGCACCGCGCAGAGTTTAGACCGGGCGCGTTTGTTACCATGGTTACCACATTAGACAACTGGGTCACTTAGGGGTGAATCAAACTTTGCAAGCTTCTACCTTTACGTTTTGTATTCTTCTTTTTTTTTGCATGTAGATCAGCCCTTTCTTTATCAATTCTGAAATGGTTTATATAAATTCAAACAGATCTTATTATTTTCCGGCAGTCTGTGATGTCGCAGTTGATGTTGAACCGTGTGCAGCTATTATTATAATTATACTTAAAGGATCGCAATCACTTCATTATCGTCTTTTTACTTCAATTATCAATAAATATAAAAAGATACCTAGAAAAATACCTTTTCAATGCCAATTTACGGAAAATTTATCCCAGGGAAAAGCATCCCTTGTGTTCAGTTTTGATTTTTGACAAAATGGGGTGTTTTCTAAATCGCGACGGGACTTGGCCGGTTGCCAATGATGACAATACAAAGAAAATCCGGGGAAGAGGGAAAGTGTCTGCTCTACTGTCTCAGTTGTTGTTGTTATACTGTACCTTATCAAAACACAACCGACGGGATTTCTTTCCCTGGGTTAAATTTTCAGTAAATTTACACCGGAATGGTATTTTTCTAGGTGCTTTTTCATGTTTATGGATAAGTGAAGTAAAAAGGCGAATTTGAAGTGACTGCCATCCTTTAAAAAATAATATTGTTATTCACTATGCGACCCGTTTTAAATTGGATCGACAAAATAACAGAAGAGGACGCCACGGATGTAGGGTTGGTTCTTGCTTACCTTTTTTTCTAAATTAATTTTGAATTCTTTTCCTTGCCTCTCTCAAAACCTCTCAAAACCTTTTCCTTTGGGTTTCTTTGGACAGCGGTGTGCCTCCTAACAAAGCTAGTCGCTGTGATTTTTTGAGGTAATGTACGAATACTCACATAAATTTGCTCAAGATAATTAAAACCATGGCCATTCAATTGATGCTTGTCAACCTTTCATCATATTGATGCACACATTTTATGTGGTAATAAATATTTATAAATATTTATAAATAGTAATATGTTTTTTTTCAAATTTGGAATGAAATTTAGAAATATCCTTTTCCTATAATTTTTAAGAATAATTCTCTCAAAATCTTCTCTACGTTTGAGAAAATTACCAGGTTAAAGGGACAGGCCCATCAAAATAAACATATATTTACGATTTCATGTTATTTTTATTAGCAGCGTTTATTACAATATATACACACTAATTTTTATCCACATTCACCCCGGGGAACTTTTTTACGACGCGCCCAACTCATAAGGGTACCGTAGTTGCATCAATTTAGTCCTAATAACTCGTTTACTTCGCGTATGTTATAACACAGTTGCAAAATTACGCATGAAAGACAGGGAGAGCAGACAACCAGAGCGATAGACAAGGAGAGGAAGGGCCAGGCAACGGTATACATTTGCGGATGCGCTCGTCGGAAAAAGTTCCCCGGGGTGAATGTCGATAAAATTTGGTTTACATATATTGTAATAAACACTTTTAATAAAAATTAAGACGAAATCGTAAATATAGGTTTACTTTGATGGGCCTGTCCCTTTAAATATCCACTTTTGGGTTCAAGCTTGAACGTTACAATGTTTGCCGATCAACCATCAATTCCTAACTTCAAGCTAACAACACGTTTTTCACATCATAAATACACATTCACTTGAACATTTTATTATATTGTGCCCGGCCTAGAGATGTAGTTTGTAGTCTGATGGTTGATGTTTGCCCTCCAATGTGCCGCGGAGTCTTATTTTCCGAAGCGTAGGAAGTTGGGCTTCCGCTCCTCGCGGCTGAATCCACCATCCAATGCGCGTCCGAATCTAAATCAATCGATATCAATCACATATTGTTATTTATTTAGTTTTGCAATTACTCGCCCCGCTGCGAAATTGGAAAGTGTCAAGTTTTTAATAATTATCGATTCCGATACTTGGTCTATCTGACCAACGTTGTTTCGGAACCCAGCAGAGTTACTAGTTTACCAAGGGAGACCTAGCAGTGGTAAACCCTCAGAAAACAGCACTGTAGTTTGTAGTTTAATGTAACTCGATAAAACTGATAAAAAATCAATACCTGAGGAAATTTGGCTCGGCTGATCGCTTTCCGAATCGAAGGAAGTTCGGGTCGGCGGCCGCCTTTTTACCGAATCGCAAGAAGTTGGGATCACTACGGCCTAGAGAATTTAAATATTCGTTTCTGGAATGAATTGCTCAACGTTGAATCTCTTCCTCCCTTTCCTTGTTACCATACTTGAGTAAAAATTAGCACAATTTCTGCTTTGAATTATTTCCACTCGTATCGGAACACCGAGCAATCTTCGCAATGAAAGCCGCCACACGAACCGCGGCCCTTTTTTAGGGTATTATACTGATTGTGAGGCGCACATATGGCGGACCCTCGCCGTGCGCATCGTATTAAAGGATCGCAGTCACTACAAATTCGTATTTTTTATTCGCTTTTCATTAATTGTTCAAGTATGTGAGGAAAACGACGATTCCAGCGCCAAAGTACGGCAAAACGAACTCAGGGAGAGAAATCCCTGTTTATGACTTTTACTTATATACCGTAGTTTATAATTGCCCGTATAGAGTTTCATAATAAATACCCTGCAGTGATAAACCACGCGCCAGGAGTAACACTGCAGGCTGTTCACTCTCCAAGTACCCCTTGCAATTGCATATATGCACCGGCGTCG